>JAXIVH010000005.1:14121426-14126426 GCA_036785325.1 Urophycis tenuis | reverse complement strand
TGTGTTGCATCCCACGGGCAGATAACCCAACATAAGCATCAGCACCGTGTGCAAAGCCACACACATGAAGAAATGGTTTCTGAATGGGCTTGATAGCCGGCTATAGTTATCAATTATTTTTATAGAGTTTGTGCGAAACAACTTTAGAAATGCATGTAGCATGTGGCCGCGTGGGTGTGTGACTGCACACCATAGCTATCTTTTAGAATATATTACACATTAAACATTAAACATTGTTTATGTGCTCTTGAAACAACATTGTGGTGTGTGCTTGCATGCATGTGTGTGTCCGTGTACCTTCGTGCGTGTGTGTGTGTCCGTGTACCTTCGTGCGTGTGTGTGTGCATGCTTGCGGTTGTGCGTGCGTGCGTGTGTTGCAGTGGGATGCGCGCGTGCCCGTAACCTTGCACAAGTCAATGCAGTTATTTGTTTTCAGCGCAGAGTTACATCAAACAGGCTGACTGCATTATATTTGCATTAGGCCGGAGACCATCGCTGCCCTCGCTGCAACAGACTCCCAAGATTTCTGGCCGGCGCTTCGCTAGCCAGCCCAAACACGCCACGCGATGCACATTCATAACAGGCGGCCGGACTTCAAACGCTCGCATGACTATCTGCACCGCCAAGCCGTGTGAATATTCAGCCACGGACCGCAACCCAAGCGGCCGCCTCACCACGATGGGCGTGTCCCGGACGGTGTTCTCTGGTATCACCACGTCGTAGCTCTCCCTCTCCCACTGCGGGGGCTGGTTCTTCACGTTGGTGATGGTGACTGCCAGCTCCACGGAGCTGCTCCTGTTCCCCCCATCTGTCGCCACAATCTCCCTGGTGATGTAGGTCCTCTGCGGAGGAGGGCCGGGGCCGCGTGAAGGAGAAGGGAGGCGCGGAGAGGAGAGGATGGAATTGGAATGGGGGGGGGGGAAGGAAGGAGCGAGATGATGGATTAATAGAGAGGAGAGGAGGGTAGAGGGGAGGGAGGAGTAGAAGAGAGGAGGGGAGGCAAGGAGATGAGAGGAATAGAGAGGAGAGGAGGAGAGTGGAGAATAGAGAATGGGAGAGCAGGAGGAGTGGGACACACACAAACTTTAATGTTGACACAGAAGAAGAAGAGCCATACCTCACGGGAAAGTTATAAATTAACAATAACACCTAGGTTGCAGGCAGGTGTACAGTAATGTTCAGTATGTCCTAATTAAATGTCTGGCATGCTTTTCTCTTTCAGAGTGGGTTTCAGTGTTACAAACTTTACACATTCATCCTCATTGACAGAGGCAGATGTCGAGTGTTTGTTCAGGGTCTTGGAGGTGGATAGGGTGGTGCATTATGTATGAACAGGCTTGGTTTCTGGAGCGCTAGCCATACCAGGAAAACAGCATTGTGTCGAAGAGAAACGGTTGCTATATCTTGCATCGTGCCAACGGTGGAAGGGATTTTGGGAGGGTGGAGTTTACATAGCATTATGTAATCATAATCAGCTGCAGGCAGCTGGTATTCTGCCCTAATTAGAATATTAAAAAAAAGACATAAAAAATATGCGTAAATGAAATGCTCTGGACCGTAAGGATCTGCCAATTGTTTCACCATCCACTCCCTGTGAATTACACCGTTATTGGCAAGCTGTTGGTATTACGTAACACTGTCCCTAGAGAGAGAGAGCAAGAGTGAGAGAGAGAGAGAGAGAGAGAGAGAGAGAGAGAGAGAGAGAGAGAGAGAGAGAGAGAGAGAGAGAGCAAGAGTGTGAGAGAGAGAGAGAGAGAGAGAGAGAGAGAGAGAGAGAGAGAGAGCAAGAGAGAGAGTGAGCATAGACAGACAGACAGCCAGACAGACAGACAGACAGAGAGAGATACTTGCTGACATTGTTTCTCCTCGGAAAAAAATAAAAGCTCTGTTTGGAGAGCAGTCTCTCGGGCCGTTACCCAAGAGGTTGGAGTCAGCTTCAGTAGGCGTTCTCAAGGTGATAACACCACATAATCACAGTGCACGCTCTCAGGTTATATGCATTCACACCGACAGCAAATGGACAGTGACAGATAAGTCGCCGGGGTCTACCACAGAATCTATTAAGGGCGCAGTAAGAAGAAGTATCCAATATTTTCTTACATAGCTGGTTGTTAACCAGCGGCACTGTTAATGCAGTACTGGGTATGCAGAGATGTAAAGAGAGACAGAGAGAGAGAGAGAGAGAGAGAGAGAGAGAGAGAGAGAGAGAGAGAGAGAGAGAGAGAGAGAGAGAGAGAGAGAGAGAGAGTGAGAGACAGAGAGTGAGAGAAAGAGTGACATAGAGTGAGAGAGAGAGTGAGAGGCAGAGAGTGAGAGAGAAAGAGAGACAGAGAGAGAGCAGAACAGAGCAGGAGAAAGCAAGATTAGAATTAAAAGAAAAAAGCCTACGTTCCGGCTCTATGGAGAAGTGTTGCATCCACGCTCCTGTGCCAGAACAGCTATGATAACGCTGTGTGCACACATGTGACTGACAGGCAAGATGGATTCCCCAAACCACGCGGTGGGGAGAGGCCCTGATCAAGAATGAGCCTGGAGCAGTCTCAAATCTACATTGTCTCATGGAGGCATTTTGCAGTCAACCAGAACAGATATAAAAGAATTTCACTCACTAATAGCTGACGGATGGCTATGGCATTTTTTTTTTTTTTTTTTACAAATTGCACTTGGATTTTAGTGCTTAAATCTTACCTACAGCATCTCCAACCCCAGTGAGCTCTGCATTGTATTAACTGTTAACTGTTTGATTAGCCTGATAAAGTAGCAATTAAAAAAGAAAAAGAAACATGGACCAGATGGACTTGAACACGAAAAAGAACTGGGACTAATGAGCAAAACCCTGCTGGCTCAAGTGCACAGATGTTCTGTCTGCATCCGGAAGGTTCCACCACTGCGTTTGTGATGAGTGAGTGACAGGTGTTCTCCAAGGTCAGCAGTTACGAGCGTGCGCCTTACAATCCCAGGGTTGTGGGTTTGAGACCGGCCGCGTGGCCGTTCTGCCGTCGGGGTACCTCTGTTACAATGGACCCAGATTGGGAGCAAATCTAAAATATAGGGAGGTGATCATAATGGAGTGACATTTTATCCTGGTGTCACCCGGGGCCAACCACCTCACTCCCGGTGCATTCAGGTCGGTGTAACAGCCCGGCCGAATAGCTGCAATCGCTTGCCTTAGCAGTAAAGAGCGTTTGACTTCCTGTAATGGGGGCGCCACTTTGAGCGCCTCGCTTGGGTGTGTGGGTGTGTGTGTGTGTGTGTGTGTGTGTATGTGTGTGTGTGTGTGTGTTTGTGTATGTGTATGTGAATGTGTGTGTGTGTGTGTGTGTGTGTGTGTGTGTGTGTGTGTGTGTGTGTGTGCGTACGTGCGTGCGTGCGCGTGTGTGCGCGCGTGTGTGTATGTGTGTGTGTGCGTGCGTGCGTGCGCGTACGTGCACGTGTGTGTGTGTGTGTGTGTGCATGCGTGCACGCGCGCGTGTGTGTGTGTGTGTGTGTGTGTGTGTGTGTGTGTATGCATGCGTGCCTGTGTGTGTGTGTGTGTGCATGTGTGCCTGTGTGTGTAGCGCGCGGCCCACCTGGGAGATGGGCTGGTTGACGAACACCCAGCCGGTGAGAGGGTTGACCCGGAGGTACTCGGGCTGCTCGCTGGACATGGAGTAGGTGACGGCGGCGTTGGAGCCGAAGTCGTCGTCGTGCGCCGCCACCCGCAGGAAGCTGGTTCCGATCATGGTGTCCTCACGCAGGAAATCTAGCGGCGTGGAGGGACACGTGCAGGACGTTGGGACAGAGGTCGGCTTCATGCACACATCATCATCTATCTGATTGCATGTTGTATGATACTGACCGAGAGCTGCTTACGCATCGATCGCAATCTGCACACCGTGTGACTCTAACCTCCTTTAGCATCAAAGTAGCCTTTGATTGCAAAATAAAGGAAACAAATAATAATAATATACAGTATGTAATAATGTAGTGTCGGCGGCATAACAAGGCATCCTCGGGCAAGAAGCCTCATCAGATGGCTCTTGTGTGGGTCATTTTTTAATTTGTATTTTTGCCACATACGTACAATGAATAAATAAACTGAAACGGGCGTTTCATTGTAGAGCTGCGCACAACACATTGATTGGCTCTGGCTGTCTCTCACCAACAAACGCACAGCGTGCTCTCTCTGAGTCCGGGCAGGATCAGGCGCGGGAGGAAGGATCGTTGTTGGCTTTTCCCCGCAGACGAGACCGCTGGCCGAATTCATGGGATATAATCAACCCGGGGTCCACAAACCCGTCTTAGGGATGCCCTCAATACAAAATACTCATCGATTACACCGTCTAAAGCTGCACCAGCACTCACACACTCGTTTTGTTTAGCCGATTTTATGGCGTGAGGAAAAAGTCAGCAAAAGTTTCCACCGGTGTACACACAGATGGAGAGAAAGTTTAAACTTTATTGTGTACAGTCTGTTTTCAGTCAGTTGAACCTGTATCAGATACAGTCTGTGTTCAGTCAGTTAAACCTGTATTATACACAGTACAGTATGTGTTCAGTCAGTTGAACCGGTATCAGATACAGACTGTGTTCAGTCAGTTGAACCTGTATCATATACAGTCTGTGTTCAGTCAGTTGAACCTGTATCAGATACAGTCTGTGTTCAGTCAGTTGGACCTGTATCATATACAGTCTATGTTAAGTCATTTGAACCAGTATCATATACAGTCTATGTTAAAGTGATGGTTCGGAGTAAAATTCACCCTGAGGTAATTTCCACCAATAATCAAGCCAATAATCGTAAAAGTCCTCTTCAAAACTCACAAGTGTAAGGAAAAAGTTAGTGAATTCAACACTCCATCGAAATGTATTGACAACTGGAATAATTGAATACTTGAAATTAGATGGAGTGTTGAATTCACTAACTTTTTCCTTACACTTGTGAGTTTTGAAGAGGACTTTTACGAACTTATCCGGAAAGACGGAAGAGACGTCGACACAGCGGTAGCCTTAGCAACAGT
>JAXIVH010000005.1:14098926-14101426 GCA_036785325.1 Urophycis tenuis | reverse complement strand
GCCATCTTGGTTGTTTATGAAAACGCTTCAGCGGCTCTCCAATTGGCCGCTGCTCTGTACAGTTACTGAACTAAGTCCGGCCCCTGTTAGATAAACTGTTGTCATTGGTCCAACTCGGGCACGTCTGCTAGAACTCTGGGTGGGAGGGGGGCCAGACATACGAGCCAGAGCAAACAAACATGAGCTTGAGGGTAAGTCTGGTTCCCAACCTTACCATGATGTTATGATGATGATCTTTTGTAGTGAATTACATATATATCTATATCAATATAATAATTGTTTGTGGCAACCCCTAAAGTGCAATAACAATGTATTGCATTGAGAGAATTCTGATACAACCAAGCCACACAACAATCAACAAATCACTAATTGATACAACAATCAATTAGTGATTTGTTAATTCACAAGAAGTGTGTTAATTCACAAACGTTGAGGGTTTAACCTTAAGATCATAACGTCTCAAACAAATATTTAATGAGTAATTAAATAGGAATTTAAAAAATGACATGAGGTGAACGTTGAGGAACAATTCAGAGGACTAAAATGGTGATCAATGTACGTATATTCAGATATTGCAACTAGCATATGGATAGCAAACATGGACTGCCTACAGACAGTATCAAACAGCCCCAATCATTTTGACCAGATTGTGTGTGGGAGAGGCACACCAGACCTGTGACGTGCATAGTGATGGGCAAACAATGTTAAAAACAACATTCCAATACAAAAAAAAAGACAATTTAGTCACTCACTATCTGATGGTTGTCAATAACAATGTGGCAACGCGGCAGACTCGCTGAGCGATGCAAACAGAATGATTGGAAAAGACACTCAGAATTGACAGTGAATGTCATTGCCGGGCAAGTGGGGAAAATTGTGCCTTGAAGTTTTGAGTAATTGAATTTGTAAAAGTCATCGTATTACCCTTTAAGGTGATATGCAGATCTGGCAGTGCTGGCAATTTACAAAAGGGTCCAATGGCTATTAAATTACTTTTCTCTCCACACATCTGTATATATATATCCGCTCTGCACAAATTCAGATTGTTCGTGGTGATTGCCATGCACAAGCTCAAAGGCATTTTTCTCCGCCAATTGAACCGAATTGCACAACTGGAGGAGCTCCCCCCCCCCCCCCCCCCCCCCCCCCGACACACACACGCACACACGCACGCACACACGCACGCACGCACACACGCACGCACGCACGCACACACACACGCACGCACACACACACGCACGCACGCACACACGCACACAAACACACGAGCGCACGCACACACACACACACACACACACACACCAACACAAATCATATTGACAACACCCCCCATGTAACCTTTGACGCTGTCCGCATTAAAAAAAGACCTCAACTTTATTTATCCTCCCAGCGAAAGACACACGCAGATATTGTAGGGTATTGTATTGTATTGTAGAGGGATATGGAGACAGAGAGGAAAAGGTGGGGGGGCGGAAGAGAGGTAGCAAGGGGGAAAGAAGGAGAGAGCAATAAATAGAGTGATAGATAAGAGAGTGATAGCAAGAGGGAGAGAGTGATACAGAGGAGAGAATGATAGAGAGGAAGAGAGCAATAGAGATGGAGAGAGTGAGCAGCAGCTAGAGGGAGAGAGCGATAGAGCGAGGAAGAGCTTCCTAGCCAGAGGGAGACCACGATAGAGAAAGGGAGAAAGCGATAGACAGAGGGAAAGAGTGATAGAGAGGGTGACAGAGTGATAGAGAGAAGGAGAGTGTGATAGAGTAAGGAAGAGCAGGATAGAGAGAGAGAGAGAGAGTGAAAGAGAGAGTGAGAGTGATAGAGAGATCGATATAGAGGGAGAGAGTGATAGAGAGTGAGAGAGCGATAAAGAGAGGGAGAGTGTGATAGAACATGGAAGAGTGGGATAGAGAGAGGGCGAGAGATTGATAAAGAGAGGGAGAGAGAGAGAGAGTAACATGAATATAGGTGGAGACTTGTGTTTTACGAGCGGCGTGACCTCAACTGGATGTGGTTTAGGAGAAAATATCCTTGTGAGCAGAATCTCTGGGCAGAGCCACTTGAGGAGTGATAGAGAGTAATGATCTGGGCTCTTACATTACTAATCATAAAGGCAGGCCGCTGCAGTGAGGTAATGGTTGGAGCAAGGAACCCGGTGACAGAGGAAGAGCTGGTGTTGATTTATTTAACATTTAAGGGTTAAGGCTAGGGGAAGGGATCTTTCAATAGACACAAAGTCATATCCAAGTGTTCTCTTGTTTCTGTTTTTTGTTTTTACGATGCACTCAATACGTGCAGCACTTATGTAGTGAACAGGGTTTGTACATCGAACCCTCTGCCATCGCATTATTATTCATTATTGTGTTGGTGGTCATGTGTCTTTGGACATTGTTTGGTATTTAGTTGTAAAAATGTGTCCTTATAGGGACACATTGTCGTATTTTCTCTGTTCACCTCTGTGTTTACTTGCTTATGAGATTGGGGTGCAGCGACCGGGGGCGGTGGG
>JAXIVH010000005.1:14093456-14098726 GCA_036785325.1 Urophycis tenuis | reverse complement strand
GAAAAACAAAACAAAACATAGCGGACCGGACCGGCCCACATTGGGTCAACGGCCCACCGGGACGGTGCCCGGTATGCCAGATGGCCAGTCCACCCCTGCTCACCAAAAAAATCTCATTGTGACGCATGGGCCCGATGTAGGGCTCACACAAAAAGACACGTGAAGAAGACAAAGCGTGGAGACAAACAGGCGGACGTGAGTCTCCCTGAAGAGGGTCTCACCTTTCTGGCTGTCGATGACAAAGTTGCCCTCCTCGTTGCCCGTGGTGATCTTGTAGGTGATCCCGTCGCCGTCGGGGTCCTTCGCCAGCACCGTGGCAACCAGGGTGTTGGGCCCCGCGTCCTCGGAGACAAATGTCCTGTAGCTGTTGATACACACACACACACACCCACACACACGACCACACATAGACACACACACACGCACCGCACGCACGCACGCACACACACACGCACGCACGCACGCACACACACACACACACACACACACACACACACACACACACACACACACACACACACACACACACACAGGTGTATAGACAATAAAGATGTTATTACATTATCTGTACAACAGTGTGAAGAATGGCCAAATGTGTGAATGCATTTGAGACCAAATTACAGAATTGGATCAATCCTCGCGTTATAATATTAGGAACAAAGCAAGAAAAGGAAAAAAAATAAATTATGGAAATACCATCTGGTAAAGGCACCAAAATAACTTCACAACAAAGGATGTCAGATGGCCGTGCAGATCACCTGACCAAGTTGGTATTGTTTCAGCAGGCTGTAACGTCTAGCCGATCGTCTGATGTGGCAGGTAAGACCGAGGCAATTTAAAAATAATAATTAGACCACTGATTTGAATGTGTGAGTGCCATTTAATAGCATTCTGATTGTGTGTGGTATTTCTCCAGCTCGGTCTGACTAACGGCCCGAAAGGTCACCAGAGAAAATTAATAGATAATCTCTTAATAAAGTGTCAACAACAGTGAATGATGCTAATGTTTCTATTTGCAAAGTTGCAAGATCAATGAAGTCTTAATGATCCATTTAATATGGAGAGGCCAGCTGTCTCCAAGACATTCCTGGCAGGTTAGTTACCTGAAGATCCCGCTTTTGTTAGTAATCATCACAAAGAAAAGGAAAGCAGATGGAGAAAAAACAACAGTTTGCTATCCCTCTGTAGTCATTTGTTCTGGCTGCAAAATCAACCTTGCTCATTGTTCTAGGGCCTCCTTTGTCTCTCTTCTCTCTCCTCTTCAACAGGTGGGCTCCAAACCAGTCGACAGCACCCCTCCAAAAAAAACATCCATGTTAGAGTTGGCTTGGAGGGAATATGACTTGCAGGGACTGCTTAAACATGGAGGGCAGATTGCTCTGTAGGAAATAATGCTCAATTTCACCTCTGACTCTCCCCTTCCCTGTCCCATGTGTTTTCTCTCTCAATCTTTCTCGCACTCCTTATCTCTCCCTTCGTCTCATTTCTCTCTCTCTCTCTCTCTCTCTCTCTCTCTCTCTCTTCTCTCTCTCTCTCTCTCCTCTCTCTCTCTCTCAATCTTTCTCGCACGTCCTTATCTCTCCCTTCGTCTAATTTCTCTCTCTCTCCCGCTCTCTCTCTCTCTCTCTCCTCTCTCTCTCTCTCTCTCTCTCTCTCTCTCTCATCCTCTCTCTCTCTCTGTCTGTCTCTCTCTCTTTCTCTCTCTATACACTTCTACTTGTTGAGGCTCTGCTCTGATCTGAGGGCTCCCAGACGTGCGCAGTGGTAAACATAACAATTTTAAAAAGAATACAGATGCGTTTCACAGTTCACAGCCGGAAGCATTGACAAACATTGCTCGAGACCCCTAATGAGGGCAGAAAGTAAAATGTTTTTTACTTTCACACACGACACCCCCCCCCCCCACACACACACACACACACACGCACGCACGCACGCACGCACGCACACACACACACGACACACACACACACACACACACACACACACCACACACACACACACACACACAGGCATGCTCACACTTTCTCTCACGGTCATGGTATGACCACACAGTGCCCGTCTCAACTTCTGGTTTAATCTTCACACTGGCTGCAAAGATACTTTTTTCCCATTCAATTGGAGTGGCAGGTAGAGCCGGGCTGCTAACGTACAGTTATGTAAGGCAGTGCAACACATCAACACCACTCACACGTGGGCAAATGGGAATATTGGTGGGACTGCACTGGAAAAGATGGTCCTGCAAACACAGTTGAACCTCTGTTCCTGACACCCCAGACACACCTTAGGCTGTGCGAGAATGCTAGAACTAGACTCTAGAACTATAGATATATAATTGTCTTTTTTAAAGGTCTCGTTAATATGAACAAACGACAATGCATTATGATACCTAACATGAGCAGACATGTCAGCTGGGAGGTGGATATGACAGAGGTTGTTAGGGCTAAAACGATGTTAGCTAAAACGATGCATAGGAAAGCAGATGGACAACAATGTAAGAAGTCTGGGGTATCAAGTAATCTTCTGACCCGATGGGCAAAAAGAGGTTGACAACGACTGCCAAATATACCTCAAAGAGCACCGCTACACCACTGAACAGACACATGATAGTACTGCTGCTGCACATCTCTCTGTCCCATAACTCTGGCCTCATGTTTGGTATTCCCCCTGTCCATCGATGAAAAAAAAAAAAAAAAAAAAAAAAAGTAATCTCAACCGTGCAGGGCTGACCGAAAAATGCATTTGTTTGTGCCATAATTGAGTCGATACATTCAGCAAATGCTGGCCCAATAATAAGACCCACCCAAATTACAGTGAGCTCAAGTTTCATTTGGGGTAACGGCGAGAGCGTAGAGGCGGCTCAGCTTTCAGTGGGTCTCTGAGATTGCTTTGGAAGGCACTCTACCCTCAAGCTGTTTAGAAAACTGTTAGCTAGCTCTTACTGTTTTTCAAACAATGCAATACAAAAAAATAACTATTGTGAAAGCAATACAATAAGTCACTCGAACATTCTCCCCCAAGAAAACAATGTATCTGTTTTAATGTTTAAATTCAACAACCTTTGGTTTAATGAGTAAACTGTCCTCAGAATCCTACAACCCATTACCCAGTCCTCCGACTGATGCTAAGGGCTAATTATTGCGAGACCGAACTGTGAGCACATGACCCAGTATGTTATGACCCATGTTGGTTCATTCACACTTGTTTTGCTAGCACACAGAATGTAAATTAGAAAGAGTGAGGCCTATGCTAGCGGAGGTTAAACGAAGCGATACGACGCGCTGCACTACAGCAACTGTATTTAGGTACGCGCTGCACTACAGCAACTGTATTTAGGTCAACTGCGGACACACGGCACAGTGAGGGGAACCCGGCACAATCCCATTGTTTCAATCCAGTTCCACCGTCACATGGGAGGAACACCAGGTCCGCCCGCGGATCAATGTTGTCCCCAGGCCCCCTCGGTTGGCACCGTGTCACACATGCAATATCATTTCTTGGGAAATGTACTGTTAGGGATGCTATGCTATCCTGTTATGTAATACATTTGACACTGAAGATTTAACACTGTAAAATGCGTTGTAATGTGTGTGTGTATGAGCGAGTGTCTGTGGCAATGAGTTGGTGTGAGTGTGTGTGTGTGTGTGTGTGTGTGTGTGTGTGTGTGTGTGTGTGTGTGTGTGCGTGCGTGCATGCATGTGTGTGTGTGCATGTGTGTCTGTGTTTGTGTTTATGTGTGTGTGTGTGTGTGTGTGTGTGTGTGTGTGTGTGTGTGTGTGTGTGTGTGTGTGTGTGTGTGTGTGCGTGCATGTGTGTGAGAATGTTCACGTCGACAGCATTACAAATTTCCTCCCTTCACATCGAGATGAGTAGTCAGGTTGGCTAAATTGTCTTTTTATGCTACACTCACAAACAAAGACACATGATAGAAAATAGACCCTTACACCCACACGCACACATGAAGAAAGACCAGGCTGACAGACACTTCTGCCTCTCCACTCAATCGTTTTCTCATTGAGCCCTCTTCACAAACAGCAGCTAATCACTGTGATAACACACACACACACACACCCGTGCACAAACACACCATCTCTCTCTCTCTCTCTCTCTCTCTCTCTCTCTCTCTCTCTCTCTCTCTCTCTCTCTCTCTCTCTCCCTCTCTCCCTCTCTCTCTCTCTCTCTCTCTCTCTCTCTCTCTCTCTCTCTCTCTCGCTCTCTCCCTATCTCCGTCTCTCTCCACAGCTGGCAACGGGGGCACCACATCATTGATCAGAGGGGCCCCAGATAGCTTGCCGGGGATTCGGGTGAGCTGTCTGGAGAAGTGCTGGCGGATGCGGTGTGTTGGGTGGGGATGGGGGTGGGGGGGTTGGGGGGGGGGGGGGGCACTAGATAATTGCTGGTATTTATCTCACCTGAGGAGCCGACGGCCGTCCGTGGCGGTGCATAACCCCGGCATGAAATGGATGGTGGAATTACACGGGAGGGCGCCCACGCAGTGAACCGCCCTCTTACTTTTAGTGGTGGGGGGAGAGGGGGCGCTGTGTCAAGGCTGTAGTCACTGCTCCTGATTACAAGCAATGTGTGTGTATGCCTGATTTGTGTGCATGGGCGTGTGTGGCATTTTCCTGTCAATGTGCCTGTATAAAATACACCCCCCCCCCCCCGTCGAAAGTGTCGTCTTTCATACCCTGCGAGACATCTCTGACACCGGGAGGGGGGGGGGGGGGCGTCTGTGGTGTTACATGTCATCCCATACAGATATGGACGTGAAGACTAATGCTCTGTGTTTGAAGGGGACTGCATGATCCGGCAGCACGCGCCTGATAGGAGCTCCACGCTGACGGGGGGAAAATTGCCAGCGGAGCAGTGTGAGATAATGTGACAGGTCCGATAAAGGCATGAATGCCTTATCTGGTATTCATTTGTTTATGTAGTATTATGTATATATATATATATATATATATATATATATATATATATATATATATATATACATACAATGTATATACATACATTGAAGCTTATTGTACGGTTTAGCATTGACTTGCTACAGAATATATACCTAAAATCAGTCTTTGCTCAATTTTTCTGAAATTAGGTTTAAACATGAAATCAAACCAGTCAGCCTCCTCCCAGTGGAGTTAATGTCATTAAATTGCCTGGATTTAAAAATGAGAGCGTCTCATAGTTCAGCAACAAGCAAAGCCAGTGATCAGTTTATATTACATTAGTTTTTATACAAGGCATCTTAGAATGAATCCTACCGACTA
>JAXIVH010000005.1:14085956-14088456 GCA_036785325.1 Urophycis tenuis | reverse complement strand
GAAGGAAATGCAACGGTCTCCAACACAGCAAATTTGCTGTGTGGGCGAGTTGGCACTTTTCTATATGTAGGAGAGGATGGAGATAGTATCTGCACTGGGCACATGGACAACAGCAGCAACAACCAGCAGGTATGGTTCAAGGTGCATGGACACAGAGATAGAGAGAAAGAGAGAGCGAGGGAGAGAGAGTTGGAGAGCGAACGAGAGAGTTATTTGCAGAGCGAGAACGGAGAATTGTCATTTTGCAACATTTTGCTTTGCTGCAACTCACATTGGGAATCCATGGAGCAGGGAGCATTCCCCGGCCTAAATTGATTGCCTTGCTAAAACTGAAAGTGCCACCAGGGATTTTGAATAAGCATATTTTCCGCTAACAAGAACATTTCAACACGAAACTCTTGATTCTAGTTTCCCTTACATTGCATTTAGCCAGCGTACACATCCAACATATGAAAGGGGGAAGCTATTGAAACAAACATGATCTTGCTGGAATGCACACTGACACAAATAATCATGCTCAAAGACAAAAATACACACATTATGTGCACATACAAACAGGCAATTGGTTTTAGAACAAATTATTTCTCCAAAAATGTAAGGATTTTCGCTCCAGCTATACCCAAAATACATATTTTCTTTAATGCTTTATATGAACTCCAACATTTTGACTTAATAAACTAACTGTCATTTATTGGAACGAGCGTAAAATCCATGGCCGTGTTCCAATATCCATACTTCATGAGTACACTCAAATGTACTACACTACCCGTACTAAGTGCGCATATTTTCAGATGTTAGTGCTGTTCCAAATGATGCACTTAAGTGCTATCAGCTGCGCGGCTGCGTCACCTGCCAAACACACGTGAATCCATGCAGCCTAGCCATTTTCAGACTGAGCACAGCTCAGCTTGGCTCTGCCTCTTCCGCTACATAGCTAAGATGGCTGCCATTGAGTACGGAAAGTGTACACCGTTGAATACTATGCGTACAAACCGTTTTGAGGGCAACATCCGGGTCCTTTGAGTACACTTATTTTCGCCGTGATCGTAATCGGAACACCCTACGTACTCAAACTAAGTATACAGTAAGTATAGTCAGTAGGTAAGTATGGTAAGTATGGATATCAGAACAAGGCCCATGTTTTCCTTCTCCGACCAATTTGTGAACGTTCACCTCAAACTTGACGTAACGTTGTTCTCGTTACGTCAAAGTGCCTCTTCAGAGGTACTTTGGGACGAAGGGACAACTGTGGCGAGGTGTGTGTGTGTGTGTGTGTGTGTGTGTGTGAGTGGATGCGTGGAGCTCTGCCGGGGGTCAGATGTTGACATTGACGGCCGTGTCCGACAGCAGGCTGAGCCTCTCGGACAACTGGCATAACACCACAGAGTCAGTGGATATGTGGAGCTCGGTCTGGGGAGCGGTGGACTCTGATGTCCGTGTGACACTACGGTGTGTTGCGCATTGTACACACACATGGGTGGCAGTCGCTCAGTGGGTAAAGCGGGTCGTCCAGCAACCGGAGGGTTGGCGATTCGATCCCTCACCTCCAACTGTCCACATGTCGAATCCCACAGATGTATGGCAAATGCGCTGATTGTAAGTTGCTTTGGACAAAAGCGTCTGCTAAATGCCCTAAATAATACATACAACTTTGCTAATTATAAGGCTGATGCACAATGGCTGTATCAGATGTTTATTAAACAGCACAGTGTTGGCATGGGGTGTTACCATGGGGACACCCCGTACCCCATCCTCGTAGAATTCAAGCCCAAAAATGTGTTAAAATGTTTTAAATATCAGTGTTTGAACATGATCTCAAGTAGAGGGATGACCTACACTGGAAGTAATAATTAATTGAAAAATGGTTCAATATGATGAAGAGAATGGTCTTTGTTCAAATTTTTAAAAAATCAGTTAGGTGAACTGTTTATTTATTTTTTTCCATCCTTTAATTAATTATTAAGCTTTTACAGAGAATAGAGTGATAGTGAAACCCGCCCAACTACACTATTTAATAAAAATGTTTTACCTGAACATTTTTGGCTGATGGAGTGTTCTTTTAGAGATTACATTGCACTACATGGGAAGTTTATCCATGTGGCCTGCAAACACATAATCCTCAAATTCACAAGATGATGAACCCAGAAGTCCCTAGAAGACAGTAACTCACACCAACTACATTGATCGCATCGTATATTATATATGGAAAACAAATTGGATATTGGATGGAAGTCCTTTTCATTCCTGGCGGGGGAATGAATACTTTGTCACTACGTGTCATTATGACTGTTGCCCCCAACATCGCTGGGTAGTTATCAGCGACCTCATATCTATTGACCACAAGGTCACAAATCAATGTTACACACAGTGTGGGTTACAAGGTTAATTGGGGGATCAGAATGAGCCTAACACAAGTCACAGGTTTGGGTTCGATATCTAATTATCTAAATACAAAAAAAAAAATGTAAACGCCACTGTTAACCAATTCAAGCCTACAATT
>JAXIVH010000005.1:14075956-14080956 GCA_036785325.1 Urophycis tenuis | reverse complement strand
GAGACGGATACACAGAGAAAGTGAGTGGGTGAGAGAGACAGAGCTGTGAAAGAAAATGAATGTGTGTGTGAGAGAGCAAGAAACCGATAGAGTGTGAGAGAGAGAGAGAGTGAGAGAGAGAGACAGAGAGAGAGAGAGAGAGAGAAAGAGAGAGAGAGAGAGAAAGAGACAAGGCGGCACGCCCGGAACGAGGTGGTCAAACTGCGCATTAACGAGAGGGTTTTGGGTCGCGCGGGCTCCGCGGCGATGGAGAGAGGAACGCCTCAGAGGGCGTGCCGACCACCTCCAGTGACGGGGGGCGTTCAGCGGCACAGAGTAGAGAAGGGCGGGACTTCCGACCCAGGGAGGCGTCCATTATTTCCATTACATTTCAGATAATGGAGTGAGCCAAATTCCGTCGTTGTTATCCGTTGTCGTTTTTCTACCCGCGCTGCCGACGGGCGCACGCAAGCGCACACGTGAAGCCGGAGGCTCATCAGCTCGCGAGGGAAGCGGGAGCCAAAAGAAGGGAGAAGTGTGTTTTGCCGCGCTACACCAGGATGACGCCGCGACGGCGCGAGCCTCCCCTCGCCGGAGAGGTAAAGTGGAGAAAGTGGGAGCGGGGGGGGAAGAGAAAGCGAAGACAGGCTTCCTTTTCTTTTTCGGATTGTTTTTTTTTTCCTCACTACTTTCTTTTTTTTTTGTTGTTTTTTTTTGAAGACTCACCTTGCAGGAGGGAGGTTGCCGTGGTTACCGTCTCCGGCACGCTGTCCTTGCTGTAGATGGACTGAAGGAACTCGGGCACGCAGTCGTTCTCATCCACAATAACCACACGCACCTGCAGGAACGGCGGCGGGTGGTGAGGAGAGAGAGAGAGAGAGAGAGAGAGAGAGAGGGAGAGAGAGAGAGATGGGGGGAGAGAGGAAGTGAGATCATTTCAACGAGGGTCCAAGTACGAAGTTTACGAGCCACTCAGCCCACCACTCAACCGCGGCTAAATGAAAAACACAGCGGCGGAGAAGAACATTATTTTGAAAAATGTTGAAAACATTTCTCAACATTTACGCTGAAAACTAATGGCCTTTCTTTTTCGGAAACCAAGGAAAGGAAGGTTTTGTTTTGGGTTGTTTTTTTTTTTTGGTAAATGAGGCTTGATTGCGCTTCCCTGATTTATTGGTATGCAGATAATAGGGCCGTGGTACAGTAGCCGGGGTAATGATGGCAGGGCTTCTGCCTTTGGACAATGGGATTGTTAACGGCCTCATAAATAAGACCGAGGAGAATGAATGTGAAGCTGGGCAAAGAATATTATTACTGTATGGCACTGTGGTCATTAACTATTGTGTGTTATTGTGTGTGTGTGTGTGTGTGTGTGTGTGTGTGTGTGTGTGTGTGTGTGTGTGTGTGTGTGTGTGTGTGTGTGTGCGTGCGTGCATGCGTGCGTGCGTGCGTGCGTGCGTGCGTGTGTGTGTGCGTGAGACCGTCAATGCGCTGGCATTTCCGTCTGGAATCGAGGCTCATCAGGACGACGATGGTAACTTATCCAGATCCTGTTTCTCCGACGCTCTTCACAAACACATAGCGATCCTTTTACCAGCCTGACATTTACATTGGCTTAACGAACCCCTCATGCCAAATCTCTGGCTGGTCTGAGCAGGTCAGCGGGCGAGGGCTGTGAAACGAGAGAAAGCAGCAGTGTTTGCTGTAGGAGGAGGAGGAGGGTGGGGGTTATCGAAATAGAAAAGTGACCCCTCTTCTCTTCCACTCGGTCGGCCTCTTCGTCCTCAGTCAGAAGTAGAATTGGATTCATCCAAGGGTTTATTTTCGTGAAGCCCCGATAAGAGCTGTCCTTGTTAGGACCCTGTGAACGCTAGAGGTGCTTGTTGAGTTTTCTCTATTATCTTTTTTTTCTTTGCAGTTGCGGGTTCGCCACAGCCGGGCTTCGCCAGAACCAACTCCTGCCCGTGGCACCGCTGAGCGCCGCTGAGCGCCGGCATTGGCTCTGGACCGGAATAACCTCCCCCGGACGCGGCGGCCGTGTGCGCTGCCCTGCCGGCCCGGCCCGATCGGCGCCGCGGTCGGCGCGCTAGCTAGCTGGAATATGCGAAAGCGTGCGGCGTGTAAACAGCAGCCCGGCCAGGAGAACCTCCGGGCCAGATGAGACTTTCTGTAATATCGATTAATCCTTTGGTAAAGATCAGCTCGCCAGCCACGGGCAGTAAGATGAGATGTGACCATGTTCCCTCGTGTTCCCTCCCCAAGGTGATTTATGTTGGGCTGTCAGTGTCCCTGAATCCCTTTCCTTTGTGTGTGGGTGTGCATGTGTATGTGTGTGTGTGTAAGTGTGAGTATAACAAAAAATGATATATGTAATATAAAATAAACCAGACCCGAGTTCTGTAAGATATGGACAGATGTGGGTTAGTGTTTATGCGCGTGTGTACGTGTGTGTGCGTGTGAGAGTGTGTGGCCTTGTGCATGTGTGTATGCCAACCAAGCGGAGATACAAAAGACAATTGAATGAAAAGTGAGGGGAATTCAGTTGTGATGAAGCTCGTCGACCTCAATAACCAACACACACACACACACACACACATAAAACACACTTACATACACACACACACACACACACTCACACTCTCTCTCTCTCACACACACACACACACACTCTCACACTCTCACACTCTCACACACACACACACACACACACACACACACACACACATACAGACAGACAGACACACACACACACACACACACACACACACACACACTCTCTCACACACACACACACACACAGACACACATACAGACAGACACACACACACACACACACATACACACACACACACACACACACACACACACACACACACACTCACACACACACACACACACTCTCTCACACAGACACACACCGGCAGCGGGAAGCAGGGCAGCATAGGCAGGCCGGGGCTGGTTAGGTAACTAATGGTGCCACGGAGCTATCAGTCCCACAGGGGGAGGACTTGGGAAGCCACCTGCAAATGAAAGTCACGCCCGCAGTGCTTCCACCTCGACAAAAATATTAAATATACGACGCCTCTGTTCACCACCGGGGTGGAGGCACACTGGATGTGGGAACGCTGGGGATGACACAGACACAAGACGCTGACTAGGCGCCATGTTTAGCTGAATTGGGAACTAAAAAAAAAAATAATAAAACAACCACTTTGTGCCGCGCTTCAACTAATTCGGAGACGGGAAAGCGAAGCGGGGGGTTTTGTGTGGAACATCCCTTTGTCTGGAGCTGGGGTTGGCCGCAGGGCCGCGGGGCGATCCGTGCTGCGTGAGAGCAGAAGCTCGCCCTGCTTGCCCTGCTCGCCCTCCCTGAGTTGATGGGAGGGCGCGGGGGTCACGGTTTTTCCCCGCATCCTGCGGGTTTGGAGACGGGCCGCGTGGGTTAGCGTGGGGCGGGCGGCGCGGAGAGAGCGGAGAGGCAGGAGCGCGGTGGACTGTGAGGAAGGTGGGTGGATGGGGTGCGATAGGTCAAGCATGCACCGCCCCAGACATGCACTCGCTTATCAGCGCGCGGTCTGAATCCTTTTCTTTCCTCCGCGTCGGCCTTTCCTTGGGTCCATCCTTTTTTGTTGCTGTTTGTTTTGCCTTTTTTTTTCTCCCCTCTGTCTTTCTTTATTTATTTTCCTTTGAAGTGGCGGATGGGGGGGGGGGGAAATCACGCACAATCAATCCCATCCGTTTGATCTTTCGGCCGTAATATTTTATGCCGGACTTTGACATTAAGGTATTAATGTCAGAGGAAGATGTAGTCACTGGTTTCTTAATCGTTTCAATAAGCCTCGACCACCGCTCCCCTAATCAGTGGGGCTGCTGTGATTGGGAAGTCAGTAGATTTCCTCGTGGCACAGTAGCTGCCTACTTTTAATTGAAACGCAACGAGGACCTGAGTGCATTTGGAAATCCCACGATGTGGTTAGCATTTAGCTGTGTCACGTCTGATGCGCCACACAGTGGAATGCAATTTGGCAGAGGGGATTGCGTTTCAAAGCAGATTGCATTTAGAAGTTCCGCATCCCCCTGCCGCATATGGCAGTATATCTTCGTAAATGTCATCTGTGCATCGGGTTTCAGGTTCCTGCATTAATGGAACCTTTCATTCCTCTTAGGATTCATTCTCAGCCACTGTGGGCAGAAATGAACACTACAGCAAACAAACAAAAAAGCCAAAGACAGTTTGATGAAGGTCAACGCATGATAGCAAGGTTATGGAACTAATATGGAAGAAGTTGGGTTTGGCAGAATTTTTATCTTTTCAGGACTGTTGCAGATTCAAAGATGCGCATCAAACTGATAAACACATATCAATCATGCATCAAACACGCATTAAATCTACAGTAAAGACACACCAAACACCATAAACACCCATCATTCATACATCAAACACCCATCAAACAAACATCAAATATATAGTAAAGACCATCAAACACCAAAAACACACATCAATTACACATCAAACACGCATTAAATATACAATAAAGACACACCAAACACCATAAACACACATCAATCATACATCAAACACCCATCAAACAAACATCAAATACACAGTAAAGACCATCAAACACCAAAAACACACATCAATTACACATCAAACACGCATTAAATATACAATAAAGACACAGCAAACACCATAAACACACATCAATCATACATCAAACACGCATAAAACATACAGTGAAGACACATCAAACACAGTAAACACACATCAAACCAACAGTAAACACACGCATCAGACAAACAGCAAACACACAGACAACCCAAAACACACAAATCAAACACATAAAACAAAAGAGTGAACACACAAAAAAAAAACAGGACACACGCATCAAGCACACATTTAACACACACAGTAAACACAAAAAAAGTAATCAAACAGTAAACACACACCCTTCACATCACACAGTAAACAAGTAAACAGTAAAAACACCCCAGTCACACAGTAAGCAAGCAGTAAGCAATCA
>JAXIVH010000005.1:14068456-14070956 GCA_036785325.1 Urophycis tenuis | reverse complement strand
CCTCGTGACACATTGCAAACAACGTTCTGTTTAAGAGGGAAATCAACTCCACAGATAAGATCAAATCCAATTTCCGGTTGATATTGTCCAATTGAGCAAAGATGCGTACGAAACCCCCCCGTCCACACATGCCACTCTAATCCAGGTGTGATTATGAATGGTTGGTTCCCTTTTTTTTACGGAGGCTTTCAAACATATTACATACGACTATTTTATGTCGTATGTCTGTTTTCAGACGGCTTTAACTTGATGTTCTGTTGCCGCATCAATTGGCCTTGCACGGCAGAAATATATATATATATATATATATATATATATATAGTGAAATATACAGAACTTGGTACTAATATTTAATTTGTTCCAAAAGGCTGTTCGAGTTATTTTTCCAATGAGTATTCATGTGAAATGGAATATTCCGTTCCAGAGCCCCAGATAATGCATATGTAACCCTTCAACCATAGTATTTATTTATAAATATGTCTTACATTGAACCTGGATAAACAGTAATAAAATAACAATAACATCTTCATCACTTCTGTATTCTTTAAAATCTACATATTGTTGTCGATTTTGGCCAAGCTATAAAGCAAAGCAATATCAGACACGCATCCTGTTTTCATGCTTCCAGATGATTCCTTCTTCAACTTGACCGTTGTACGCACTGTGTTCCGCTTTTGCTGAACGCCAGCACTGCTTCCCTCGTGGGAGTCATGATGGAGGCTTTCGTAACACAGTACATGTATGTTCAAATGGAAAAGACAGGCACAGAGTAGCGAATAATGATGCGCAGGACAAAGACCGCGTGAGTCCGTACAGACTGCGTACAGACTCCAGCGTACTGATGCTCAACGAGAAGCGTCCTCGCGTCACCAATGAGGACGAGTCCTGAAATGTGTTCCAGTTCTGGGATGGAAGTCGGTTATTTTTGTTCGAGAAGCGAATCGTTTGACTTGAGAGGCGTTTGAGTAGGTTTCACGGGGAGGAGGTTTCACTGTATATGTATGTATGCATTAAAAGGAAGATTAAATAATACTTGACTGTGGGGGACGGGTTGTCACTTCTAAGTCACACTAAGCACATTTTCACCTCTCGCATGCTATTTTTACAATAAACAGAATATTTCAAACATAGGAGAAAGGTTTAGTCCCTTGGCTCAACATAGCTTTTCAATACAATACAAAACTTGATGGAATTGATCTAACGGAGATGGGTTCATGCAGACACCTACATGCACATAGACACGCACGTACACACGCACGCACGCACGCACGCACACACACACACACACACACACACACACACACACACACACACACACACACAAATCAAACAAGGTGATTAATTCAGACAGATGAGCAAAAAGATGGATAGATGAGAGTTTGAAGTTGAAAGACAAAAAGGCGGTCTATCTGCAGGACCACTACAGGCCTGTATTGTGTGGCGTCGTATCTCTTGTGTGGCTCAAATTTTGATTGAATGTTTTTCACAAAGTGAAATTGCATGGATTATTTTTTTTCCCCTCGGTATTTTGTCATTCCAAAACAGGCAGGGTGACATTAAAACATCACAGAACTACTGGAAATCAACACGGAGCAGGCTGATTCATGGAACCCCTTGCAAAAGAGGCCCATTAAATAATCAAACATAACCAATCCAAATGCTTTCTTTTTGAAATATCCTCTGGGGCCCTTTCGTTCCCCCCTTCATCTCAGAGAACGTAATTTACACAAACCAACAACCACAAGTCCGTGCATTCATAACATCGCTCTAATTGAAACTCATTTTTAAACAGGAGTGCCCAGGGGCCTCGCAGATCAAAGAGGACAGACGTGGCTATTGTCAAGGTTTAGCATAGCTGAGAACATTTCACCTCAACCATTTAAATGGCAGCGTATTGGGGAATTTACATCACTTAATTTGTCTAATTTGAGTTTTCATAGTTTTGTATCATTTAATCTATTTTTTTTCCATTCTTTGTAAGAGCGATGATCTCCCGGCCTGCATTCCTCTACAAGGTTTCTCCTGGACAACTACTACTACTACTACTACTACTACTGCTACTGCTACTGCTAACACTACTACTACTTCTACTACTACTACTACTACTGCTACTGCTACTACTACTGCTACTACTACTACTACTACTACTACTACTACTACTACTCCTGCCACCACTACCACTACTACTACTACTGCTACTGCTACTGCTACTACTACTACTACTACTGCTACTGCTACTGCTACTACTACTACTACTACTACTGCTACTGCTACTGCTACTACTACTACTACTACTGCTACTGCTACTGCTACTACTACTACTGTACTGCTACTGCTACTCTACTACACCACTAACACCACCACCACCACCACCACCACTACTACTACTGCTTCTTCTACTACTACTACTAACTACTACTACCACCCACCACCACCACCACCACCACTACGACTGTTACTTTGGCGGCCGACGCGGGCGCTCTACGTCGGAGGGAGCAAC
>JAXIVH010000005.1:14052805-14065305 GCA_036785325.1 Urophycis tenuis | reverse complement strand
AACACACAGATAAAATGGCCCTTTGCGCACACTCAGTGTCACTCGCCTGTCACTCATCATCATAATGTCGTCATCTCCTGTGTCAACGACCTAATATTTCCAACAGAGACCTTTTCCACCGCCGCCAGCTGCTAAATTGGGCTTCCTATACGGGTTCAGAAGCCCGGCGCCGCCAAACAAAAGGTGAACGAAGTAGAAAAAAAAGAGTTTCTTCGGAATAAAGGGTGATGTTCACCTGATAGTCCAGTTAGTTTATTGACTTGCGGAGGGCTGACAAAGAGCTGCTCTGTCTTTGCGTAGCATCATATGTTTCAGTATTACCAGGGACATTAGAGTCAAACAGCGGCCATGCAGAGTTTGAGTAGACCATGTGAATAATGCGCTTTGCAGAGAATCACAAGATCAATTTTTCTCGAGATAAAAGGGGCTGAATCGTTTGAGAATTAAAAGACTTATAAATCTGTGTGAACTTTTCTTTTCTTGGCTAGTTTTGGACCGTAAGAAAGAAAAAGAAGATTAAAGTCTCTTTTCTGTCCGGGAAGCTGCTGGAAGACAGCAGTCAATAATGTCCAAAAACATGCGCACCAGTGCCAAATAGGGCTGCCAAAAAGTTTATATTCACAGCATATGCCGGGACTCATATCAGTATGTCTGTGTGATATCACGCCCATGTTGGATCTCCTCTCTTCATCTCAGCACCAAGAGGCCACCTGCTGTGGACAATAAGGTCTAACTCCAGCTCTGGGCTTCTTACAAGAATACATACAAAAGTCATTCAGCCCAAATAGAAGAGATAAGTATAGATTCAACAATCTTACTGCTGCTGCAAACACAAGGAACACATACATTGGTTAAAATCCACAGTTGACTGGGACTGTTGTGTTGTTGCCAGTCAAAGAACCACAAAGTATATATACAGTATATATATATATATATATATATATATATATATATATATATATATATATATATATATATATATATATATATATATATACTACAGAATCCATGTGCTCATTGCATTTAGACAGTGTATTACTTTGTTTCGATGTTGTTATTGCAATAGTTGCTCTGCACTCATACTTCTGTTTTTTTTATTTTTCAAAATGTGTCAATGCAGCACTTTGCAGTTTTTTGTAGTTCTTCAATATTGATTGTAGGCTGAACGCTTTGATAGCTGTGACTTGTAAGTCGGTTTGGATGAAAGTGTCTGCTAGATGACACAATACACACACACACACACACACACACACACACCCACCCCCACCATCTTTATTACCATCATGTATATATATATATATATATATATATATATATATATATATGTATACATACATATGTGTGTGTGTGTGTGTGTGCTTATGTGCAATTCCCGTGCGTGAGGACATTTGTGATACATGCTGATGTAGTATTTCTGACTCGGAGATAACATTTGGGAGACAAATCACCAGTGTTCAACCCTCAGTATGTGCGACGGTGTCTGCGTTGATGCGGCTGCCAAATGCGAGCCGACAGGCTAAAAACAAACTACATGAATAAAACATGGCTGATACTCTTTTCATCTTCTGCTTTTCAAATGCTCATTACTTTGGTTGCTGCCTGTCTGACGGTCTCTCTCTCTCTCTATCTCACTCTCTCCCCCCTCTCCCCCTCTCTCTCTTTCTCTCTCTCTCTCTCGTTCTGTCTCTCTTGTCCTGCTCCCAGGATTAAGAATAGAAACTTATTCTCAATCCTGCTGCATCCATCACATTAAAACCCCAGAGCACACAGAACAAACTACACAATCAAAGGTTCAGGGGACTGAATCCATCTCGAGTTATGTTGTTGTGGAATTTGTTCAAAAGTAAGTTCCTTCATGGTTGAGTTTTTTCTCAAAAACATGTTTTTTAAATAGTCGATAAATAAAACATGCATACCCATTTCTGTCTGTTATATGGATACATAAGGATATTCAGTTTTTCTTCTCAGTCAGAAAACATGAATTATTTCCAGTAGTTCCCAGCCTGAGAAATCACTTTTTTTTTTAATATAAGAACAATTGGAATAGTTCACTTCAAAATAGTTTTACTGTTCTTCTAATTGTTATGCTAGAATTCACAAAACGTTTGAGTTATGTAATGGTGAATCTGAACATTTTTTTATCCAGTGTGGGGGAAATGGCCATCAGTACTTTGAATACTGATCTCACAATGGCCCCCACCAAGTTCCACACACACCACACACACACACACACACACACACACACACACACACACACACACACACGTTTTATGTGTGTTTTAACGTATGTTCAGAGCCCTCATCTACACCAACTGAAAATAGTGTTGTTGCTTCTTTATGTTGTAAATACTGTTAATGTTGCTTCTGCACAATCCTGTGATAATTTATTCTTTCCTTTCACCGTACATCATCTATGTATATGTGATGAATTAAATCTTGAAACACACAATCCCAATTTAATTGCACTCACAGTGGATCTTGCATTATTTTTTTTAACTTGCTGAGTATGATTTGGTGGTATGTTGTCGCAACGAGTTGGTTACTCAATGAATCACACTCATTTCAGCAGTTGCTATGGAGATAAATGGGTCATGCTAACTTAACCATGGCCTGTATTTTCAATAATTTCATCTGACTCTGTACTTCAGCTCTTTGCCATCAAACCCCATCATGGTGATTTCAATGGTGATGAACCTCATGGCCATGTGCTCACACACACACACACACACACACACACACACACACACACACACACACACACACACACACACACACACACACACAAACAGAGAAAGAGAGGTTTGTGCCTGTTTTCCAATAATTATAAAGATTCTATCCCAAGGAAATCAAAACCAAATGTAATCAGTGGATTACCTCTAACGTCTCCAGGATATGCTGTGTGAGATTCATGTTTTCTTTTGCTGCCAATTTTCCATATGTAACACGTCCACTCATTCAAACAATCTGTCAGTGATTGCGGCCCCTTGGTATTGTTTTTTGAATTGATGTTCAGTTAAAGATGAATAAAATGACAGGTTGGTTACGCCATAAATTCCCTCAGCCCATAGGATTAACTGTTCCGAAAGACTGCAGTTCCCATATTAATCCCCTAACAATCGCAAGCGAGAGCAACGACACATCTCAATTTCACCAACCGCCCAGCTTGCAAAAGCCACCTTTCGTATACATAGCTGTTCAACTGTGCCGTGAATTTGACTGAAGTGCCACACTCAGTCCTCATGGGAACAAGATCTTAGTGATGTTCAACCAACCAACAAACTAAAACAACAAACCAGTCTGGTTTCTGAACATGTGTGACCTTTGCCTCACAACAAAAACTACAATTCCCAACAAACCTGTTAGCAGAAGGGCAATGAGGATAGTGGAAAGTGCAGACTGAGGATACTGAGAAAGTGAGAAAGAGGGCCTTGTGATGGATTTTAAGATTCTTAAAGGCCAGGGGAACTTGATGGAAATCTAAGGGTGGGGGTGTGAGGGGGGTTATGTGTGCTGAGAGGGTTTTTCTTCCTCTAATTGACTGGGTGTAGAGTTCTGATGAATTACTTTGGGTGGCACTCGCTTGATTAATGATCCACGAGAGTTTTGATTTAGGTTTGGGTTTTTTTCTGGCAGAGAGGAAATTGTCCCAAGATTTGATGTTGCTGAGTGGTGAGAACAGATTCAGTGATTTGAGTACAATTTTTAAAATGTCCTTCTCGATGTGAAACGGGGTGGAGCTTCTTCAGATGGAGGTTAATCTTCTGGGCCTTAGTTTATACTAGCCAGTCAGCATGTGAGGCTACCTGTCTATGCCTAGGGGGTGGGAATCCGACCTCTATTTCAATGGTTGAGTTGCACAGGAGATGGAGAGCTTCTTAAGAGGTCTCCTAAAACCAAATAATAAGCAAGTCTACACACTACCTGTATTTGGACAGAGAGTAGTTGTCTGGCCACCAGCATTATTGTTACACCATCAGCATATTGTTAAAAAGCATCAACTCAGTGCCAGTGCAGGTCATTTTAATTTGTGTAGATGTGGAATATGAAGTGAGTTCAAACACAGCCCTGGGGGACACCACTATTTAATATTACGTGGCTGGGCTTTGCCAACACACAACACTGGGCCCAGTCCTGCAGGAAATTCTGAATTCATAAATCCAGACTGAAACCTTATGCCTTAAGCACAACTCCCTCTCTCGCTGTTGTCATAATCATATACCATGGCATATTACAACTATCCAAGGTTAATGAACTGCTCGCATGTAGATTCAGTTTGATGATCTAAAAGAAGAGAAACAGGTAAACAAGGATAAAATATAACTGAATCTAAATTGAAAATCAGAGGCGATCACACAATTGCCTGCGGCTATAAAAAGCATGAATACAAATGCCCCCTAAAATATGTTGTTGTTGACCTTCTCCCGCGCCGCCAGTTATTTATCACTGGGTTACAGTCAAAGCAGATAGAAGAACCAGAAATTAAACAGTGATATAATGAGCCACACTAATGTGTGAACGAGGCAGACAGGCGGAGCGAGGAGGGATCAGCAAGGAGCTGAGTCCCTCAAACTGCTGATGGCTCCACAGAGCGTCTGCAGCTGTCCACGTGAGGCAGTCAGAACAAATCAGCCCAGAGACCAAGTGATCTGAGCAAAGAGGATGGTACCAGGAGAAGACAGGACTTCAAAATACATTGTGGACACGGCACTCTGGTAAAAACACAGATGGCCGCCATTCTGAGGTAGACCCAAGCATAAAATAGGACTTTAGTATCACAAAAAGACTTTCCATTTGTGTAGGTCAGGAGATTATTCATCCTTAATGATATACCTAAAAAGGTAATTAGAATTGGATAGATTGTCGAAATGTAAGTTATTTGGGTGATAAGATAATTTCAGGGTGAATTAAGCACAGCTTTTAGCTTTCTTTATTTCTTAGTATCGCCACTGGATTCACTCATTTTAAATCATACACAGACTGTTGTGTACATTCTGAATCTGGTTTCAGCTGTGGTTCCTGGAGCACACAGAGGTTTGTAATGCTGTGGCAGAATCCTGCTGGTTAAACCTGGGAGATGTGCTTTGGGACCTTGTTGAACACTGGCTTGTACTACTTCCCTGTAATACTTTTAGACAATACTATTAGGCAGCCCCCTGTTTTACCACCAGCCTACCCAGTGGACTGTACCAACTGGTGGGCTGATCCATCATAGATATGGGCGTCTGTGATATCATCATTGGGTAGATTTTGAAATGGCATGTAATGGCTGCGCGTAGGGGCCCTTTAGCTTGACAAAAGCATCCACACATCCTCAGCACATGGCACATCTGTGAATGAAATCAATAATGTCACTGCATTGGTGGAGGAAAAACACGGCTCTTACATTGGAATTGGTCCCTCATCGCTTGGGTAAAGCTATGGGGGTCTTAATGAGTTTTAAAGTGAAATTAGTTCAGCACTTCAAGGTCATTAGCCAGGTTTTGTAAATGTAAATGAGCGCTTTTAATAATAGATATGATTTCAAATGGGCTTGGTGCTATTTGTGTCGGAAGAGTGACCCACATGTTCATCTTGATGGAAAATACAAAGCTCTGAATAAAATGTATTATGGTAAAATAAATAAATGCATCAGAGATATTGGCAGGAATGTGGACACTGCTTGTCTTATGTCTGTAACCACAAGCTCTCTGCACCTTCATCTCAATGACGGCAAGACAGAAGAAAATCAGACGCACATGAAGAGAGACAGATAGTCCGACAGACACATAGACATACAGACATACACGATGCCTTCGGCAAGGCATGTTGCTAGAGAATATCTTTCTATAACATATCCCCATTTTGTATCGCTTGAGTCTTCCTGCTTTTTTTGCATTTACCCATCTGCATAGGCAAAATTTCAAGAGGAATATGTTATTTTTCCTTTTAGGGGTTATCCAACTGTGTGTATGTGTGTGTGTACGTGTGGGTGTGAGTGTGTGTGTGTGTGTGTGTGTGTGTGTGTGTGTGTGTGTGTGTGTGTGTGTGTGTGTGTGTGTGTCTGTCTGTGTGTGTGTGTGTGTGTCTGTGTGTGTGTGTGTGTGGGTCTGTCTGTGTGTGTGTGTGTGTGTGTGTGTGTGTGTGTGTGTGTGTGTGTGTGTGTGTGTGTGTGTGTCTGTGTGTGTGTGTGTGTGTGTGTGAGTTTGAGTGTGGGTGTGAGTTGGTGTGTGTGTGTCTGTGTGTGTAAGTGTGTGTGTTTATGTGTGTGAGAAAAAAACACGACGCGCACACACACACAAGCACACACTTCATCTTTCAGGCTAGTGAATAGCCGTTTGTTTGTTAAGGATTGGTAATTATTTGCCTCAAGTATGCAAGCAAGGGCATGCTTGTCGCATGCTTGTGAGCATTTCCAGGACGAACGTACAGTCACAGTCTGCCATTCACTCACATATCATGTCGTTTGGGACATGTACGTTGCTATGGTTACATCATGCTTGTCATTCTCTCATGTGATTTTATCGATTAAAATAATTGTGAAATATTTAGTGCTGGAGCAGTGCCGTGGTTTCATAAAGAAAAAGCTGTCTGTCATGTTCTGGCATATTTGGGTTATCATTCAATGTTTCTTACTTGAGTAATGATCACCCTTTACCGCCAGGAGGTCGAACTGAAGTCTGAACTCATTTATTATTTTTTCAGAAGAAACATCTCAACACCGCATTTTGGCCATAATTGTCCAGAATCACTGGCACTGAAATTTTCATGAACTGGCAATCTTTCAATTCAAACCTCATAAGATTAGCGTAATTATTGGAGCGTGGTAGATAACAAACAGTGGCGTGAAATCAAGCTCACTTCAATGCTATGCTTTGTCAGTCGCATAAGAAAATGGTCAAATTAATATTTTGAGAAAAAAACGTCTCAGGAAAGATCTCATCTCAGATAGCAGCACTATGAGTGGCAAACATTGCTGAGTTGCGCTGTGGCCTTGTTACAAAATGGAGAGCTCAATCCGCTGAAGCTTCTAAGTTTGCATTAAAACAATTACAGTTCAAATTGAGTTTCAACTGTCACTCATTGAGCTCTCTCTCTCGCTGACTGCTGCAAAAGCTCTCTCGTTCGCATCCCAGTGTTTGGAATGTGTAAGAGACAATGGGCCCGTGGGGCCAGCTAGCTGGGCTGTCAGACTGCTATTCTGTTCTGTGTATGAGCAGACGATGAATCAATTAGGCAATTGTAGAGAACATACATTAGGAATAACAAGATGACTGCCTCTCCTGTTGGTACACTCATTTTGGATTGTGCAGAATGTGCTGTCACTTCACGGAAAATGTATTTTAAAAATATGAAGAAAAAAAAATGAATATGAGAGGTTGAGTGCATAAAAATAAATAAAAGTTTAGCGATATTTTCTATTTGGTGTCATTTTATTGTTTATCATTCCTAAATATTGTCATGATGATAGATGAGGTAGTTTGGGGTAGTGAAGCCTATTTTTATTTAAAGCAAGAGAGCAAGAGAGAGAGAGAGAGAAAGAGAGAGAACGAGAGTGCAAGAGCGAGAGAGAGAGCCGCGCGCGAGAGAGAGAGAGAGAGAGAGAGATGGGTGTTCAAACATCTGCAGTGTCTCTATTTTCATTAACATTGATAGTTCAGCACATTGAATGTGAAAAAGATTTCCTCGCTGCGCGTATGTGTGTGTGCATTTTATCCTGCTTATGTGTAAACTAACCTCAAATCATATTCTGCTGAATCCCTGTTTTCTCCCACTCTAATCTTCAGCAGAGCACAGCACACACAGTGCATACTGTATATCAAAGATCAACTTGATGATATCAAGTCATACATATTTATACTGTCTTGGATTTGTTTTTCAGAGTATTTCATTGAGGCCAACTCAACCAACCATTTTGTGAACACAAAATAACAATCAATCATGTTGATTGTTCATGCAAAGCAACATGCTCCAAGCCAGTGTTTCACAAACGTGTATTAAGCCCGCGCCCAGCAGTTGTTGACCCTCCTCCTCCAGGGCCCACTTAGACTTCAGTAAGACCGCAGATCAACACAACTTTGATCTCCAAATTAACATTAATGTCAGAGTGAAGTTGGGGGGCAGTTTTGTGAATGATGCAGAACGAGACTTGGTTAAAAATGTTGTGGTCTGATGGGTCCAAAAGTATTTGACGGTATTAGTGCACATATCAACTGCCAGCTACAACAACTATGTCAATATAACTAATAATCGAATAATATTAAGCTAATAATTGCTAATAACATCCATCTTGAGTGTGGCCCGCTGCCGGCCTGTGACACATGGGGTGAGAAATGCTTTTCTAAGCAACCACTTCGATACAAAATAGGACCATATACAGTACATATAAATACATACGTATGTACCTGTATGCATAGACATGACAAACCGTACCGCGTTCATGAATGTGATATAAACAGTTTTCCCAAGAGGAAGAGAAAACCTTTCTCGTGCTTCTCAAACACAATGGGCTTAATGAACCCAGCAATCCCACCTTAGTCATGTCAGAAGTACTCTTTGGTACAATCATGAACCAATTAATTATAATTACTAATTATAACCATGGTTTGTCCTTTCCCTCGAGCTATACAGTAATGGCATAGGCCTATAACGCATGTTCTGTTCCCACGGTCTGTTGACTTGCCAAGTGTTAACACAGATAAACAGTCAACCAAACTTCCATAAGACAGGAAATGAGCATGTTGCATCTCTTACATGCCGAACAAATCCATTATACTAACATTTGGATGAACAATGTCAATCAATAGAAAACTATAGAAAAAAGTGTAAAACGAAATACAGGTACAAGCCATTGCTTCGGAAGATCCTAATAATTGAGGAGAACCCACACCATCACAAATGCATACCATCTTTTGACTGCAATTCCTACTTCCTGTGGGTTACATCCTGTTTCCTGATATTTACATCCTGTTTTCTGTCAACGGCTGACACAAAATAAAACTGGCATCCAGAGTCCACAATGATTGACATGGACACGACATGGCAAATAATAAATTGCTTTATGACATTTACAAATGAACACAATTAATTACAGGTCAACCAAATCAAACTGTGTTCTTGAGTTATGTAGAGGAGCTTGTTCCATTAGAAATTATCTATGTTTAGCTTCAGGTAACTAGTGTATAGCATAGGGTTTTCCCAGGGTATTAATTATCATCGTAGAGTCTTTTTCACACAGGGTGTTTGTATTTAAAGTATAGGGCTGCTGAGATTTCTTGAAGCACGGGGAGAGCAAACAACCTTCTGTAGAAGGCTCATAAATATACAATCATCACGTCAATAGCTAATGACAATTCGCTCATATAGAAGTTTTCATTGTTAACTAATCTGGGACCCAGCAGTCCTCTGTTATGGCTGAACTCCTCTGGGCAGAAGGCACAGAGCCTGAGCCAACTTTAGAGAATTAATCTAAAACCTGATTTGTGAGACTAATTGTTAACAGACTTCATGATTTAAAACCAAACACTAAACCTCCTGAGTTACACTCATTATGATGAAGTTAAATGACAGCTAGAGAGGAGGCCATTTCCACCTTTCTATCCCCTGAATAATAGAGATTTATCACATAAGGGGACCACTACCATCTGACTGCTCTGTGCTCTGCAGCAGTTTCTTCCTTTTTAGGAAAAAGTATTATCTTTAAAACTATGAATATAACTATAAATAGTATTAATACAACAACTATTAATATTTCATATTATGGCAACATTGCCAGTTACCAGCAGGTAGCCATGTAGACATTATACATTATTATTTACATTATTATTATATACATTATACACTTCCCATCAAGTAAAGGCATTTATGCTGAGGCACCAATTTCAGGCTAATTCCGGCACAAATGTATCGTTAATCAACCAAACAATTATAATAAGTAGTAGAAGCACCTGCAGTACCCTCTGGGGGGTAGTGTTAGACAATTGGGATCCAGGAATGGGTGCTATTGCGAGAGAGACATTGATTTCTGCCTCCAGGCATTGGATTAGGAAGTTCTAATCCATCATAACATCCCCACTGCTCACCTCAAGGAGACCTGGCATCCGAGACGGTTTGGTAGTTTTCCTCAACAAAGTATCCCCCTAGCTGCCAGATGGTGTTACCGTGCCAATTAAGGACGAATGTTGTTGCTCCCTTGTAGTGTGAGTAGGCCTCAGTGTTGGAGACCACAGCGAAAAGCAGCATGAATACGAGTCTTTTTGAAGGGTGATATTTGGGCTGTATCATTTATTGGCTATGTCGCCACTGGGCCAGGTTTGCAAACGTCTAATAAAACTAATAAACAAATAAAATAAGGATAATTATCTTTCTTGCTACGCTTTCTGTGTTAAACAATCTCTACTGACTATGGACGGTGACACAAAAAACGTTAAAGCTTGCATCTCGGCCTAAAACCAGCTTGCTACAATTTCCAGACACTTTTAAGTACTGGTGACATAATAGAGTCTCTGCATCTAATATGCTACACACTAAAAATTGAATGACCGCAGTTAGAGATACATTGTTGAGAACTGTTCATGGTGCTCCTGGCCATAGAAACAATGTCATGTAATTTTATTCACATTCAAACACTTTTTTAGTGCCTCAGTCGAGTTTAACTCAAGACAAATTAAGACAGATTTATTTGAAAGAATTTGCATTTTGACCAGCTGTACCATCATAACTTTTCCTTCCTCCTTCATTCTCCTCGCTGAACCTCCTGTTGAGAGATCAGTCTCACTTCAGGTTAAAAATGAAATCGGCTCAGGAAATATCACTGCTATTGAATAAAGATAACGTAACTCTATGACATCTAATGCTTGCTTCAATAAATCTGTTGTTTCGTCGCTGGTGGGAGCATTCAGGTCCATCAATTTGTCATCATGGCCATTCATAGGCTACTAAGACATCTTGCAGCTGTCATTTTAGTTCAAATTTATTTTAAATCACCAGTGTCTAAAGAATAAAAAAAAAAAAATCCACCCACAGCTCAATCAACCCTGTGCTCCTTTTCTCCCTACATCAATTTTGTATGTGGAGGAAAAAGGCGAGAAAGTCCTGATTATATCTCCCTCATCCAGGGTGCTACATTAGGTCTGTGAGGAGCCAAAGTGAAACGGCTCGAACTTTGAAAGAAGTGAAGCGGTTTGGAGCGGTTCAAAGCAGTGGCTAGGTTTCATTTTATACATTTGACACAAAATGTCCCAATGATTTTGGACAAAAATATGATGCAGTGAACCAGTCCAGTTTTCATTTCCTGCTACATTGACTTTCATTTTGTATGGTAACTGAAATTGACCTCAATTTTAGTGTTTAAGGTCTAGTTGGACATGGTTGAAACTAAAGTGACCCCTTCTTTAACTCCTCCTTAAGATGAGGGATTACTTATGTATGTCATAAGAGGCCTCCACTAAGAATTTGCTAAGTTGAATTTGATTTGTCAGGCCAGAACAATCATCGACTCGATTTATCATATTTGATTCGATATATAATGATGATTATTGTTACTTTTGCGTGGCACAGGGCCTCCGCCTCATCAAACAAATTAAGGTTTCACAATGACAACAATGTTGTCATCGTGCATGCATGTTTGTTCATGTCAGCATCTGCATTCAAATTGTCAGAAAATATTGGCTACTATTAGCCCAATATACTATAATATAGGCCAACATCATATTGAATAATATCAAAGTTAATCTAATACATCTATGGAATCAACAGTGGCCAGGCTCTGAGAGGACTGAGAGATCGTTCTGCCTAATTACACATGGTAATTACATCCGATCACGCCAAAATCTGCATCAGTAAAGAGAACGTAGAGCCGTCTGACTGATTACAAATGGAAGACGCGTGTGAATGTACCAGTACCATTCACGCATTCCATTAAATTTAGCAGAACAGCAAAAAGGCACTACAGAGGACCGACAGAGGGAACCATTCTCAACAGCACCAATGTTAAGATGTGACAGCTGCTGTTGACACAGTTTGTATTCTACTATGTTCACATCATTTTAATGGTTTCAAATGCAGAAGGCCGGGTCAATCCCCTACCCACCACAAAATAATATTGTGTAGCGTCATGGGTTTGATTTCTAGAACCCAAGTGATGCTGTGCTATTGCTACCCCATCCTCTCAATGTGTTCCTGACATGCCGATTCCACAATTAAAGATTGTATCTGTAAGATTTTGTATTGAAGATTCAAATCATTGAATGTTCAAGGTCCCCCCTAGTATGTCAATTAAAAGTGAAAAATAGCAAGCCTGATATTCTCCTGCAAACTCTAATTAAAAGAGTGATCGTCTCCTGATGTGCTTGGAGTCAACACAGTATTACCATCCAGACCGTTAATTATTCACTGATTGACTTCAACTGTCAAAACTGGACCCATCAGAAGGACCAATATGCTAGCTAAAGCTACATTCATTCACTGTATGTGTGTCCTGGACACACATGAATGGACAAACTGTTGGCTTTATCAATAAATAA
>JAXIVH010000005.1:14012805-14047805 GCA_036785325.1 Urophycis tenuis | reverse complement strand
TTTATGTGTGATGAATGTTATATCTACTTTGTGTGGTGTTAGATTTAACAATAACTGGGTTTCTGTGTTAATTTGATTCCAGCGCTTATCAAGCCTGTAACACGGTCTAGACAACATTTTGCCTTTAAATTGCATCACTCTATCGAGCCGCTCTAGCCGCTGCGTTATACGGCACCACGTTTATGTATGTGGAATGCTTGTCCAGCAAAAATATTAGCCATTTGTTATATATGTTTATGGCATGTAATGTGATATTCCAGAAACAATGCATTCCTTCAATCATTCTTCATTCATGTATTCGCTATTCACCCAGGGATTATTCGTTACAAACTCATTATCCTCAATATTTGTCATTGGAGTCGGATTGCTTCACCCACGACGGCGCACAACCGAGGACAGCAGCAACCGAAAGCAGAACATAAGGACAAGGAAGGCTGTGACAGCTCCCAGGACACCTGCAAGGCTATAAGGTCAGCTTACCACCGTCACTCATGCCTTATGCAGCCCCCCTCAAAGACAACATTGAGAGCGCCAGCGCACAGCAGCTGCAGTCACTCGGCATGAAAACTGAGTTTACAGCTACAGGTGGCCAGATTTGCATCATGCTTGGTCTTCACCTTCCTGTCTCGCCTCACTGAGAGCAGTCGATACCACAAGTCACTGGGAAATTGCATCGCATGCTAGGAGCCTAGCCGGCCAGCTGAGCGTGTTTGTGGGGCTCCAATCACCAGCCCCCTCAGAGCAGAGCTGTTACAGTCAGCACAAAACAATACAGCTTCAGACTCAATAGCATCCCACGCCATGACTGCCTGTACCTTCAGTCCCAGTATACACCACCACAGACGCTATAAGCTCTCCAGCCTCCCAGACAATCAGTTCCAGTACCTTAACTGCCTCACTTGGCAGTCCACTCCATGACAGTGAAAGAAACCTACTCAGTCTCCACAGTGAACTTTTACACATTACAAGTTATAACATTACACATTACAACATTACTAGTACTTATTGAGAACCTGCTTCTGGATGGAGCCAGGCTAATAGCCCATTGCTGCAGGCATTATGTGCAACTCTACATGGCCGCCAACAACTTGCGCTAAGCATGAATGAATACATTTTGAACACTTCACATCACAGTAGGAGATTGCAAAGCCTTCAAGAGCTTCTCCCTTGGCGCCGAACTGCTAGTGGGAATGCTTTCATCCCTGGAAGGGCCCAGCAGGATGGAAGGGATGTCGACTGGCCATGTCAATCGGCTAACCAAATAGAGGGGCGGCTTTGTGGAGCATCTACAGGCTCAAGGTCACCTCAGTACAAACAGCCTAAAACGTACAACCTTCAACACCTGTCTGACTGGTGTTGTCTTCAGGCTTGTCTTCAGGTTATAGGCCAAAGCTCAGGGACTGTCTGGCACAGCGCCATCAGATTGAAGCACCACAGGCCCCCAAGTGCAAGTTCCAAGTTCTCAAGCCTGGGTGCTTTATCATGCCTCTGGCCAGCAAACATTACCTAGACACAGTGTCAAGACATCGTCCAACGCTCACCAGAAGACGTTGAGAAGTGGGTAGCAGATGGTAAGTGATGCCAGGAGGTCTACTTCAGAGTTCTCTGTGCCATCGTCAAGCAGGATCTCCACGTCTAGCTCATCGTGCCAAAGGATCACACCTCACTCGCCACCTTGCACCCACCTGATCACAGCCAAAGAGCCTGTCAGGTTCAAACAAAGACAAAGTGCTCGGTTGGGCACTCCAGGGCTCAGACGGTCTTGCGTCTTATGCTACCTCATGCTACTTTCCTCAAGCCAGTGCCAGGCGACCTCCACCGCTTGACGTGCTCCCGTTTCAAAGCAAAAAGCTAGTAGTCCGGCCTTCTCTAAACGAGAGGCAGTTAGCATCCTGGAAGTGCGCACAGTGAGGGTGAAGGTCGGCAACACACTCCCGCATGCCACACCGCTGTCCCCATTCTAAGGGTGTGCTACCACTGAAAGCTGCTGCCAAAGCAGGTTATGCCAACACTCAGCAACACAGAGTGACATCTGCTAAAAGACCCAGCTAATTGCACAAAAAGAGAACCAGATCCTTGGCATGATAGGGTATTCACTGAGATCAGGTGCCATTACTAAGGAGACAGGCGATAAAGCACCATCATATGACTTGGGCTGAATGCAGGAAGTTGAGAGGGAAGCCGGTTGTTCCAATCATGGTAAACCTATCTCCTGCTCGCCTGCGGCTATTCAAGCCTCCGTTGTGCTCGACGGGAGTGGACTGCTTTGGACAATAAGTCATTATGGTCCGGTGGCGCAGTGAAAACGTTGGACGTAGAGGCACCCCTTCAGAGGTTCTCTCTGATCAGGGAACAAACTTCCAAGGTGCAGAGAGAGCAAGAGAGCTGAAGGAAGGCACAGGAGAGACTTGCCAAACAAAAGACTAAGTTCAACCCACCAGCAGCTCCCCACGTTGGTGGTGCCTGGGAGCATGAGAGACAATCTGTAAAGATAGAGCCATAGGTGGTGATCAGTACTCAGTCTCTCCAAGATGAAGTCCTGCTAACAGTATTGATTGAGGTGGAAGGCATCCTTAATTCCAAGCCTTTAGTATATGTATCATCAGATGTTGTGGATCTGGATCCCGTGATGGCAGACATGTTGCTGATGAGGACGCCTCCCGCTGGATGCACTCACGATGCTATTCAGGGGGCGGCTGTTGTAAATTGCCTGTTTTGTCAGGCACTTCGGACAGACTACATAGCGCCTTGTGTGGGTTACGTTGGAACTTGTTGTGCCGCGGTTGCATATACCACATTTACATTAAATATGTTTGTGGAGACAGTAAGATAAAACAGGACTTATGTTATCGTTTTACATGGGATAAATGTTACATGTAGTCTGTGTGGTGTTAGATATAGTGGCCTATAGTGGCCAAGTTATGTATGTGTGTTTTAACTGGGCTTCTGTTACTGTGTGTTAATTTGATTCCAAGGCTTATCGAGCATGTCGGGCTAGAGCTAGCTACCTCATCTATAAGTCTATAAGACGCCATTATTTATTTATATTGCATCACTCTGCTGAGCCGCTGGGGCGGTTGTGTTATATTGCAGTGTTTATGTGTGCGAAATGCTAGTTAAGCTATTCCATTAGCCAGTTGTGCTACACGTGTAGCATGTATGTGATAATGCAAGTACTAAAGCCTGGTTTGTTTAATATTTAAGAAGATTAAGGTAACAATTAGTTGCATCGTTTCTTATTCTATCTGACAGAAACCATGCATTCATTCAATCATTCTTCATTCAATTGTTTGCTCTTCATGCAATATGTCCACATTGTGCAGAAGCCTCATCTGTATTGATGCCAATCATTGAACTTCATATGAACCACAAGAACTGTTCCCGTGTCTGCGTCTACTCTCTGACCGGAGTTGCTGTACTGGATAAAGTGGTCCCAGCATTATTCATTACAATCTCATTACCTTCAACAGACATGAAAGGGCAAAAAGAGAGGGAGAGGAGGCCGAAAGAGAGAGAGACGGGGGGTAGAGTGGAAGAGAGAGAGAGAGAGACGGGGGGTAGAATGGAAGAGAGAGAGACGGGGGGTAGAGTGGAAGAGAGAGAGAGCGAGAGAGAGAGAGAGAGAGAGAGAGAGAGAGAGAGAGAGAGAGAGAGAGAGAGAGAGAGAGAGAGAGAGAGAGAAAGATATAACGTAGAGAGACTAAGAGAGGGGGAGGAAAATTAAAGAAAAGAAAAGGGAGAAAGAGAAAGGCAAATATTGAGATGAAGAGAGAGTAACAAAGGGCAAGCCCAGCATGAGGTCAACTACAATGCTGCCACTGAGGTTCACAGAAGACAATAAGAAAACGAGGGAAAACTCACTCAATCTCTTTCTGTCCCGGCCTCTTTGATTTCCCCAGCGAGTAATTACAGGTGGACGTGTGTGTGTATGTGTGTGTGTGTGTGGGGAGGGGCAGGGGCTGGTCACTGGCTGGTCAGCCACCAAAGGCCACTTTCAGTTTAACCACCCCATAAACACCTGGTCAATAATAACCAATTAGGGCACTATTCACAGTCAAACCCTGTCGATGGTGAAGGGGAAAACGCATGCGCAGAGCAGGCAGAGCGGCTATCCATGCGCCGACGACGTGCCCGGGAACCTCAACCAGCCCCTTCTGTTTTGCCCGACTTCAATTACACAGCGTCCTTTAGCGCTATCATCGAGTCCTTTAAGCAGCAGGAGAACTTTTAAAGAGAAAAACACTGGAGACACTCGCAGGGAATTCCGATGCCCGTCATTCAAGGGAGGGAGCGGTGGGAGTCGGGGTGGGGGGGGTGGGGGGCTCTTGCTCAAACCCACAGGCTGGCATCGGGGATCCGACACGCAACCCGGCTGAATCAGCCGGGAGTCGAGCACTCATGGCGCTCTGTGTTGATTAAGACAAAGTGGGAGAGCCTGGGAGGGAGCATTCTTTGCTGACGTCCGAGCGTCCGTACGATGGGAATGAAGCGAGCGCGTGCCCACCCCGGATGATAGCCATCATATAGCAGGTCAAGCCCATGAAGAGAGGGTTTAGTGGGTCACTGCCACAGAGCAGCCTCGTGGTTGTTAAATACTACCGTAGCAGCGCCGGTCACCACGGGGAGGGATGAATCACTGGAAGAAAAGATCAATGTCCAGCTGCTGCCTCTTTGTCAAACAATATAGCTCTATATATAGAGTGAGTTTGGACGGGTCTTCTCCATTCATTCACAGGTCACGCTGGTGACTATACACACACATGCATATTAGTGTGTATTTCCGTGTGTGTGTGTGTGTGTGTGTGTTTGTGTGTGTGTGCGCGTGCTTGTTTCACTGTTAAAAACAGGAAAGCTTATCACTTCCCATCAAAAAACACATCCATAACATCATATCAAACATTGAGAGAATAGAGAAAAACACTGTGACTGTTCAATACAGCAGTATCCTGACCTTTGTGACAAGGCATTGGAAGTAGCCAACGATTCAGCAATCAATTTGCAATCTTAAATATACTTTTCTTTTTTAAAGCATAATTTCAACAGCAAAGCTATACAAAGCTTGTATGCACACACCTTTATTATGGAATGCTTATGGTGAAATGACTGGTGAATAACTTCAGCGCAGGAAGGCGCGGGATGCCAGCCAGAATCGAACGCAAGGATTAATTATCCACAGTTAGCTACCACTGCTACATATACCGGCTTCAAAGGATACATAGGAGCCCACAGTCCCATAGGGGCTTCATCTCCCATGCTGGATTATCACGGAGAACACACACGCCGTACAAACGCAAATATCAACAGAAAACATCATTTTGATATGCGTTAATCACCGTTACCCTTGATTGATTGGTTAGTCAACCCGGTTGATGTTGTAGATGAAACAACTGTGGGGGCACATGCGAGTACACTACATTATTTCTGAATCTGACCTAATTACAGAGAATGAGAAAGTGAGAGAGGGAGAGAGAGAGAGAGAGAGAGAGAGAGAGAGAGAGAGAGAGAGAGAGAGAGAGAGAGAGAGAGAGAGAGAGAGAGAACAAGTGAATGAGTGAGTGAGAGAGTGAACAAGTGAGTGAGTGAGAACAAGTGATTTGGTGAGCGACTGAGCGAATGAGTGAGTGACTGAGTGAGATCGACAGCGAGGCTGCGTTGTCATGTAGAGGATCAGCTCAGAGAACCCGACAAATAGTTTAAACTTTTGGGGTTGAGACACATGCAACAACATTGACCAAGAAGGTGAAAGGAAGACATTGGGGCCCACTGACCTCAGGCCGGGGCTAATGCCGCGGCTACATTAGCTCAGTGGCTAGAGCGGAAGGACAGAGCGGGTGGACAGAGCGGGTTGTCCACTAACCGTAGGGTCGGCGGTTCGATCCCCTTGATACCCCTCCTCCACATGTGGAACCCCACAAATGTACTGATTGTAAGTCGTTTCGACAAAAGCGTTTGCTAAATGCCCTTTACCCTTTCATATAGGCCTATCAAAGACAGAAGAGACACAACATGCTGAAGGGAGGGAGAAAGAGACAGAGACAGTCAGAGAGAGAGGGAGGGGGAGAGAGGCAGAGAGAGAGGAAGATAGTCAGAGAGAGAAAGGGTGAGAGAGCAAGAGAGACAGCACGGATAGCGGAAGAGAGAGGTCGATATAGAGAGAATTCTATAAAACAAAAGGATTAATGTATGGAGGATTATGTTAAGATAAATAGGCAGAGATTGCGATGTCGACAGCGAGGGAGACATAGAGAGAGAGAAAGAGAGAGAAAAAGAGGGTTAGAGACAGAGAGAGAAGGAGGGAAACAGAGGTAGAGGTGGTCAGAAGAGATATAGAGGCCGCCCATAGCAGGCGGTCAGACCAGCTGTTCTATTGAGGTTTTCAGAGGAGAATATGAAAAGCAGAGCTGAAAAACTAGGGCCTCCAGATGTGGCGCCTTCTGCACCCACCCACCCCCTCCTCCGCCTCCTCCTTCTCCTGGCTTCATCTTCAGAGCACTGGAATTTGTTCAATTATATTCATAAATATGAGATTGTCTTTGCGGCTGACAAATATAGAAAGGAGGAACACAACCTAGGAGGAAGAGGACAGCATGTACATGCAAATGGGTTAAGAAGATTAAAAGAAAAAAAGAATCAGTGGGAGGGAGGGAGGGGAGGGAGGGAGGAGGACAAGGGGCCAGGACCAGGGGTGGGGAAGGTGAGGTACTATGAACACATGGTGAGGAAGCACCATGAGGTCCTGGGACCATACAGTGAGCTAGGGAGATGAGGTCCTGGGACCATACTGTGTGGTAGGAGGATGAGGTACTGGAAGCATACAGTGAGGTAGCACCATACAGTGTGGTAGGAAGACGAGGTCCTGGGACCATACAGTGTGGTAGGAAGATGAGGTACTGGAAGCATACAGTGAGGTAGCACCATACAGTGGGGTAGGATGGTGAGGTCCTGGCACCATACAGTGTGGTAGGAAGACGAGGTCCTGGGACCATACAGTGTGGTAGGAAGATGAGGTACTGGAAGCATACAGTGAGGTAGCACCATACAGTGGGGTAGGATGGTGAGGTCCTGGGACCAAGCAGTGTGGTAGGAAGATGAGGTCCTGGGACCATACAGTGGTAGGAAGGTGAGGTCCTGGGACCATACAGTGAGGTGGAAGATGAGGTAATGGGACCATACAGTGAGGAAGCACCATGAGGTACTGGGACCATACAGTGAGCTAGGAAGATTAGGTACTGGGACCATACAGTGTGGTAGGAAGATGAGGTACTGGGACCATACAGTGAGGTAGCACCATACAGTGAGGTAGGATGGTGAGGTCCTGGGACCAAGCAGTGTGGTGGAAAGATGAGGGACTGGGACGATACAGTGTGGTAGGAAGATGAGGTACTGGGACCATACAGTGAGGTGGGAAGATAAGGTACTAGGAACATGCAGTGAGGTAGGAAGGTGAGGTACGGGAACACAGGGTGAGGTACTAGGAACACGAGAGAGGGGAACAGAAGGAAAAATGGTCAGAAAGCAGAGGAGAAAAACTGTGAGAATAAAGGACAGTAGAGACGGACAGCTTAGTTTTGGCAAGTAGGTCTGCTTTGAAGATGAGAATAGGATAAATAAATATTGAGAGATGAATGAGAAGGCTTACGGAATCGGAAGACACCCAAAACATGTTGACAAGGAAGGAAAGAATAAACAGATAAGGAGAAAAAGTAGCTGAATGAGTCAAAAAATGGAGATGACACAAGGCAGGCTGGACATAAAACTGAGGATGGAAATGTACATTCACATGAAACAAAGGGATTGGAAAAGAGAATATAAATAGCAATATGACAGGGGTTTGTTTTTAAGGGTATATTTTAGGGTCTGGGTGAGTAGGTTTAGGGTTTGGTTTTGGAGTTTAGCTTTGCAGTTGGGTTTCAGGGTGACTTAACAAAAAGGAAGTGTGTATGGCAGAAAAACTGAAGGACAGAATAATTTGTTAATTTATTATTATTATTATTATTATTATTATTATTATTATTATTATTATCATTCTGTGTGTGTTGGGGTCACAAAAAATGGGCATTTTGGAAAGAGATTGCAGAGACTTCAGCATAACCCATGCATAAAGCACTCACACAAACACAACATGCACACACACACACACAAACACACACACACACACACACACACACACACCACACACCACACACACAATCCAAAATCCCAATTATCTGCAATTAATCTCACCCCTGCACTCATTCGAGACCATGGATCTGACAAAAGAACATTGAGTTGAGCTAAAAGCTGGTGAATAAATGATAAGGGTTGTGGGCCTCAGGCACCCTTCTATCTGTGATGTTTCCTCCGTCATCTTCAACAGGGCCATTACTGTCCGTACAATGACAAAAAGACCCATAACTTTAAGTCATTACAACCCCTCCATTTAGCAGATGGTCCTATCTGAACTGTCTTATACTTTAATTCAGATACAAGTTGCACAAGCACGCCAAACAGGCAGGTGCCTTTGGGGATCGAACCCAGTAAGCCATGCTGACACACAACTCTGTACCTCTGTACATACCTCTTTGGTTGGTTTGGTCTTCTTCAGCATACAACACTTGAACAAGGGACATCACATTTGTTCTCATTTTTGCAGAGACACAATGTAGGAAATTGGAACACTGTAAAAGTTACTCGATAAAAGTTGACGATATAAAAATTCTTTCTGAAATGATAAATTTATGTCTTGGATTCTTTTCTTTGTCGAAGCGTCACTGTTTGACTCGCGGTGGTCGGCCACCCTTGGCATTTGAGCAACTCGTACCACCGTGTAATTTAGCCTCTGCGTTGGCTCGCTGGCTTCACAGGGCGACGTCTCGCTTGTTGTTGTGGTGTGCGTGGGGTGCGGTGGGGTCGGGTGATTAACAAACTTCACAGCAGCGGAAGATTTGTATTTTTCATGAGTGCGATTCCTCCTCCTCTAGCAACACGGCGAACACTGTGTGCGCTCAGCAATCAGAAGAATTCACTCGATTTCCATCAGGCCTTCGGCCTCTTTTGAAATGGGAGATCAAGCAAAGTGAAGTGTCTTCTTAGGGAGCAGACCTTGTGACTGTGTCAATATATTAGCGGGGTGGTAGTGGAATCTTTATTCCAGCCCATCTTAAATCAACGGAGCGCTTCTTTTAACGTGGTGTCTGTGAACTAAATCACCCTGCGCTGTGTTCAGAGGGATTCAGACAGTGAATTAGAAATCCAGTCGATATCGGCCTCAGGAGTTACACAACATGGCATTAGCTTCTTGACCTTATAATTTTGAACATAATTTGTCTTGTGTGAGTTTTACATAAGTATGCAAGAGTATGGCTTGGCAAAATTGTATAAAAGGGTTTTGAATACTGCGGTCACCATGCAGCACTCCGAGTTAGAAGTGAAGTAAGGGTACTCAGTAAGCAACAAAGCAAACTCCAGACAAGTGATTTGAGTCTCCACATTAGTTCAATGTCATCTGTAATGTCACATAATTGCTCAGTGTAATATTGGCTTAGAGGAGAGCTTGCTCGACTCCCGATGCAAAAACATGTTTTCAATCTATAAGTCTGAAGGAACAAGAACAAACAAAAACGGAAAAATCAGGCATTTTAATAAGTGGTATCGATAAGTGGTATAGACGTGTCTTGAAGTGGGGCTATTAGACCTGTCTGCAGCAATCCAACAGACTGTAACATCCCCTCCTTACCAGAACGCAAGCCATGGGTGACTGTGTGTTCAGTCTGGACCTACCCTCCGCCCTCCCACCAGACGCTGCACTCTGTTCACAACGTTCAGATCACACCCCCGAAACACACACTCATGACTCGCTTTCGGCATAGCTCATTCCGTCTCAGTTGTATCATCCCAAATTCCAAAGTACCGTTCGTAGCATCCTTGCGTGTCCATGGTTTCTCCTTTTAGTAGACTCTTCCGCAATTTCCCTCAGGGATCAATAAAGTATGTCTGTCTGTCTGTATGTCTGTCTTCCCCAACAAATGTACTAGTACAAAAATAAGCAGTCCTTCATCAATGGATTTGCGTCTGCTCATCTAGCCCAAACTAGTTTCTGCTGATATTTCAGACAACGGTTTAGGTTTTTGGGGCTGCTGCGGGATGCTGTGGTCTGGTTCTGGGCTGCAACTGAAAGATCCCACTCCCTCTCTCATACTCAACACAATGGGCTTGAACGTTTCATTTATCCATCCCCGTATCCCCGTGTACACAGTCATGTAAACGACCAAATGACTCCCGTAAATACATTCCATTACAGAGTTATTTACTGCGGCGATGCCCAGCGCAGTACGGGAACGCTTGTGGCGGCAGCCACCAAGGTATTTAATGATTGTGGCAAAACGCGTGACTTGAGGATAATACCAATTAGCCGCGCTACCTCCTTGAAGAGCAAACTGTGTCCTAATAAACATATCTTAATTATGCCCGTGGAGAATAGAAGTTGGAGAACAAACGTTTAAAAGTGGCTAATTAATTCCTCCTTCCTTTTTTTTTGTTCCATGCCAAAAATAACCAAACTAAAAGATTAATAACAGCCTGTGCTCTCTATAGGACATTGGGTCAGGGCATCATTGGGTCAGCCTTTGTACTTCGCTGGCCTGGCAGCCGCGATCATCTCTCTGGATTCAAACAGACCGAGAGTGGAAAGAGGAGGAGACCGCTGAAGACTGTTGTCCAAAAACAAGGCCCCTGGAGTCCAGGCGGCCTCCATTTTGAATAAACCTTTGGTGACCCATTGCTTTACCATGAATTAGTCTCGAAAAATGTGTTCAAGTTTTAAATGTTCGGTGTTAAACATTCTAACTGCTTTTTCTTCATCTTTTCTCTGTACTTCATTATTCCTCTACAGATGGCGCACGGCAATGAAGAGAAACCCGGAGAGAGAGGACGTGAAATTGGCCCAATTACACTTCAAAAATTAAGTGTAAAAGCTCTATTAAAAATAGAGCTTCAACCAACTAACAGGAAATCAAAATTTGCTCATTTGAAAAGGCTTTTACCTTGAAGCAGGTAGTATTCAATGGAAAATAAAAGCAAAATTGTTCAAATTCCCTCCAGGAGAATACTGTATAGTCTTATTTTAATGGCCAAGAAAAATAAATGTAAACATTCATGATTAATATTTGAACTTATTTTAACCCCATCCGTCTCGTCCTTTATGAATCCTCACACTCCAAAAACAGACGCATGGTGGGGGAAAAAAAAGGGAAAAGAAATGCCTTGGCTGTGGAACAAAACTTTGAATGGCCCATAATGAGAGATAAACCAGTAAGAGCAGATGCCAATGGGCAGCCCCTCCACAGAGTGTCAGCCAGAGAAAAGGTAGATGGCCGGATCCCAGTGCGTCACTAAACATCCCTCTGAATGTGATTGCATCAGGGCTCCTGAACAATTCCCCACTGGGGAGGGGGGGCTTATTAGAAACCCCTGGGCAGTTCACACTGAGAGTTTGGCTTCAGCTGCTTTTGACACGAGAATTTCTGGCAAAGCACGGGGGTTGTATTGAGCGCAGTGGGTTTCCCCGCTGGACCTGAGCGGCCTGATGAAACGGATACACCCGGTTATGGCGGTTTGTTGGTGCTTGCATGCGTGATGCAACCCATCTAAATAAGGGGAAAGAAGCAGCTCACCGCTCTCTTCCCCCTGCCCTCCTTCAGCGCCACTGAAGCTAACCGGTGGAGTTCCATCCTTTTGGGCTCTTTTTTCTTACAATCGACATGAGTTGCTGATTACAAAAGCACGCGGATTCTACCGAGGAACAAGGAAATATTGGATGCCTTAAATATAACGAGGAAGCGAGAAGGCATTGCACTTTTAATGTGAATTATTGTTTTGGTTAAGCCTCGTCCAATTTTCTAAAATGCGTAATGGGGATGAATGAACACACACCATTATTTTGAGAAGGATTTTTTGTTATTATTGGGCACTAAATCATAATGTAGACATGTTCCTCTTATAACATTTATGTGGTTACCAAATCATCATTTTAGAAAATGTTAACTTAATAAGATGGTAAGTCTTCATGTTTTTGAAAAATATTCTCATTATTTTGACTTACTCTGTCCATTTTTTTTGTTGGTTGGTGTAAATTGGTTTCTATAGATTAGCCTATAATGAAATTAATCAGACTGCTAATAATAACTTCCATGTCTGGGTCTTCATAAAATTACAACGTAATTATTATTTGGCTGAGCCATTTGGTAAGGTCTGAGTACTTTACTCAAAGTAAATCCTGAAATATTTGCTGGGATGCAGTGATAATGGAATATATGGTGTTTGGATTACCAAGAATTATGTCTTGTGTGGAAATACTATGGCACTGTTCCACCAAGAATAGTTTCCAGCATAAAAACAATTATAATACAAATGTTGTTAGACGATAGAAATGGCAAAACTCCAAAGACAGAACGTTTATGTGTGATGAAAATATGTATGCAAGTGTAATTACATTCCCCAACCACAAATTTTGTACCATCATATTTGGAAGAGGATGATGGTGTGTGCCAAAATGTTCACATAATGGGAAAATTGTGAACTTTCTAACCCGCCATATAAATACTATCTGTGGTAAGTACTTACTGTATTGGTTAAAGGGGACAGGAGAACCCACTCACTTGGGTGACTTTGATTACCTCTGATTGTGGCTAGCTGCCTTGTGCCCATTATGTTTTATTTGATAGTTTTTTCCTTTAGCTGGCAACTCAGCACTTACTGCACTGGCCATTCTTAGGGGATTTAACATGATGTTCAATTCTATTGCAACAGAAGTTGATTGAAATAATAGATAAGGAACAAATATTACTACATTTTAAGGTACATATCAGGTGCCAAATGCCATGAGTATAGATTTAAGGTTTCTTCAATGTCCTACTTGGTGTTTGGTACTTTTACTTCACTGGGGTTCAGACCATTACAATGGAGATGTATGCCTATTAAACCCAAACATCACTATTACAGTGTCATCAGTGTCACTATTACAATCAAGCAGACATCAGACACATAGTCATTATTTCAAATAATACAAATTAGACTTTTTTTCTTGCTAAATATTCTGTGTCTACTGACTGTTTGCTCCCTCTTCCCCCTCAGGCAGTCTGCAGAGCAGAGACAGGGCTGGATCAGCCCATTTATTGAGGGGGATTTTAGGAATGTGTCATGTGTTTTATTGGTTGGAGGGGTGTATGATTGAATTCCGGTTTAGAAAGGTAACATAAATAATTAATTCTGATGAATGATGTGGCTAGTAATAACAAGTTGTCAGACACTGCGTTGTTTATCTATGAAGTTATTTGGATAATTGCAAATTACTAAGATAATTGATTTATTGCCTAATGAGCTATCTGTGGTAGGAGCCAAAGACTATTTCAAGGGGTGATTGTTGCGACTTGGAAGGCTTTCTGACAGACTCAATGAGAGACTGATTATCATACGCATAGGACTGAACTTTATGACAGGGCATTAAATAATAAATTTTACTTATAGAGGGTTACAAAATGGCAAGCAGTCAATGGCAACAATATAGTCAAATAACAAAGTAAAATCCATACCCAGTAGCATACATTCAGTGTTGTTTTTAGGAGCTTGATGTTGAAAATGTCTTCATTTTTGTATGTCAACTTATTCTTCTCTTTTGGGTACTTTTGGAAATGTTCCATATATACACTGAACAACACTATGTAAACAAAATAAATATCTTTGGACGTTGCAGCATCTGGGTAAGTTATGCATTTTGCCAACCTAAAAATCTGAATGCTTTTGGACATTGAATCATCTGGGTATATTCTATTTGTTTTGCCAACCTCAAAATCACATACAGCCAAGCCATTGTCTCTATGTTTAAATACTACAATAACAAAAACTTATATTGTGGACAACAGCCATACCCGGCACAACAAAGTAAATGTTGGAGGAAAAGCTGTCAGTGGACTGCAAGGGGAGTGGGCCGTGATGCTGCAGTCCACCTGTCATCAAGTCTTTACTTATTCATTGTCCTCCAGGTCTCGGTTCCAGTTGTTTATATGGGTGGTGCGTGGACCCGGCAACCGGGAGCCTGAATTGATATGCTCATGCTGTTGCTCATTAGGCGCCTTTAATTGGAGGCACGCATGCACGGTGGAAGCTTGTGGGCTGCGGCCCGCACTGTGGCTGACGCCAGGAAGCATATCAATGGACACGAGACACAGAAGCCAAAGCCCAAATATCCTGGGAGAGTGTGAAAGGGGGAGAGGGATCGAGGGAGAAAGGAGAGAGAGAGAGTTGGGGAGAGCAAGGGAGGGAGGGAGAGAAGGAGGGAGAAGGGGAGAGGGGAAGGAAAGAGGGAGGGGAAAATGGCAGGATGGAGAATGCTGATGAGGGGAGCCGTGGAGGAGCACGGGAGCATAGCGAGGGGAGGGCTGGTGTGATGGAGGCCAGCTTTAAGAGGGAATTAGACACGAGGAGGTTTGCTCGGGAGCTTTTGGGAGAGTGGACAGGTGAAGTTGATGGGGAAAGACATTCCTCTCTTGCAGTGTGAGGGCAACCCAGACCACAATTGTAGTATTTTTCACTCCGCCGATTTCTAGTTAAACACTTTCATTTCAATAGAATAACCAGAAATTACACACATTTGCTGACAACAACAAGTGACAACAGGGCACCTCACAGCGTTTTGTCAGTGATAAGCCATCTACAATTGTCACCGCAATGGAAAAAAAAAACCCAAGGCTGTTTCGATTGTCAGCAGCCGTGGCTGTACAAAGAAAAACATATGATAGTTTCTGATGGAACATCCAACAACAGCCCGTCCTTCCCCAACCCCCCACACACAAACACACACACACACACACACACACACACACACACACACACACACACTCCTCCACTGTCATTGTCCATTATGGACGTACAGCGTGCCATCATGTATTCCACACAGAGCAGTGTCCTCCACTCCATCCCTCATCAGCCCCGTCTCGGTTCCTTCCTCTGGCTGCCCCGGCTCAGCCCGGCTCCTGGGGGCCTCGCTGCCGCGGCTGACAGGACAGGGCCCCGGCGAGGGCTCTGCGCTGGGCCCGCTGTGCTCTCATTTCTCATTGTTTGGGGTTGTTCTTTCTTCTTCTTCTTCTTCTCCCCGTCAGAGGGCCCTCGCTCCCCCAGAAGGCTGACAGACAGGATGAGATGGAGGGGGGAAAAAAAAACTAACTAAAACTAAGAGAGGGATTCTTTTTTTTTTTTGGTTGCTTTTCGTGCTTTTTCGATCCGAGCTCAAAGGGCACACCCTTCACTCCCAACACACGTGCACTTGTCATAGTAACCCCCCCCCCCCCCCCCTCCACCGATCACGACATCATTCCCTGCAGTCTGTCCTCATAACCCTCCCATCTGTCTCAGTAACATAGATACAGTATATATTGAAACATGAGGTCAGGGCCGTCCGTGTCGCCTTGGAAATTACATTTGTCATGACATGAATGGCTCTCCTCCCCATGGTGCACACACACACACACACACACACTATTCTGTATCGATCAATCTGATGTCAATCATGCTTTTTTTCTGAGCGCTGGCTGCGCCTCACTGTTCAGTCATATTATCATATTTGTGCAGCTGCGGTTCGGTTGTCTTTTTGTTTGCCAATTTAAGGCTATTTACATTTGGGAAAGCTTTTATGAACCAAAACATCCCTCAACTACAAATGCTCCCGTACCCAATGTACTTGAGAGTGACCGTCACAGCCGCATGTTGGGGGGGGGGGGGGGGGGGGCAGGGGCTGCGGGGAAAGCCTAAGGTGGTCCTGTGTGTGCGGCCAGCGGGGGCACAGCGGGCCACACGGCGAGGACCCCCCGAGGTTCCTGAGACGCACGGCGCCACAAAGCCTTCATCCGCACACAGAGTCACTGACTCCCCCTGATGGGCGCCGTGGGGCCACTTGAGACGCCGCCTGAGACGGAGGGAGGGCCGCGTCGATGCAAGGTGGCGTCCTCATCAAAGAAAGAAAACCAAAACAAGGCCGACGACTCTCCCAGCGAAAAGGAACGCACAGGGGGGAGTGAAGGGAGTCAGGGGAGGGGGAGTCAGGCTGAGAGGAGGAAACCCACCACCTGCTCCGCCGCGAGGCGCACGCACACACACACACACACACACAGTTGTGTTGAAAAGGGAGAATCAACTTTCTCCTCCGCGGCGGCAGACAGACACTGATGCAATGTACTGGCACATAGCAGGGCTCCACGTTCTGAATAGACTTGGCAGAGAAAGACCCACTGCTGATTACTTCAGAAAAGAGCCAGTTGGGTGGTGGTGGGGGCGGGAGGCGGGCGGTGGGTTTTTTTGTTCAGTAAAGTGTAGATGCCAGAACCAGATTAAGTCCTGGACACAACACAACACAAACACACACACACCCACACACACACACACACACACAGGAAGCGAAATGTCCCAAAACCTGGTGACATTTAAAAGGCATGGCGGCGTTGTGATGGAGAGACAGGGGCGCCAAGCGAACGGACTTGAATGCGATCTGCGGTCTGAACGCATGTTGTCACAGAAGCATCCGGTGCGTTCTGCACCCGTGTGCAGGACTTGTCACGAGTGTACCCTCAGGCGTATCCCGGGAACTATTAATAATAACACAAAAATCACAATAAGACGGCAACGCTGACAGATAGGATACACCATTGATGTTTGAGGGGCAGAGCCTTAGGAAAAGTTTGCAAAGTCACGCCTTGTATTTGGGAACTCAAGATGTTGTTGCCTTTAGTAATTCTTCCCTTCGCAAAGTGTACCTTTACCTTCTAATTTGGTGCTCATCTTCATCTACATAATTATCCAGATCTCGCTGTGGTATCCTCCTAATGTAATTACTGCAGAGCCAACGTGCTATGTGCTGTTATGTGCTTTGGCTGTTCTTAGTAAGTCTGGCAAATGCCAATTTTTATTTTTTTTTGCAGGACGCAGGCAAGCCAAGCATTGAATAGTGTTATGAAAGTGACTTATATTAGATGTGACATTTAAACCTGAGGACACTGCAAAATGCTCAGTCGTTTTTTTAACCCAAGTGCAGAGACTGCTCGCTACGTTTCCACGTGGCCGCCTGACATTATATGGTTACTTTTTAAGTAGCAATTGTTTTTTTTTTCTTTCCAAGCCTTGAGAAAGTCAATGAAAGGTGTTAAAAGACACAACATGTAGAAAAAGCCCAAGAGCCATACAATGCAGAATGCAACATATCAAAGTGACCCCATTTTTATGCAAGACATTTTTGCTAACCCATCTGGAATCACGCACACAACAACACCCAATTCCACAGTAAGTGGTGAGGCGTTCACTTTCTGGGTGGGGAACTGTACAGAGATATTCAATATTCCCACTGTTGTCGTGTTTCTGGATGCAGCTGTAACATCATGTCTTCTGATGAGCCAAGACGGGATTTCTTTGGTGACCCCACCTGAACACTCATTACGTCAAATGGCTCCCTGTACCTGTTTCTGTTCCTGTATGTTGCTGAGTGTTGTCATCCACCCACAGTACTGGAAGAGACGTGCTCATTGCATTGGAACCGTTTGCCGACCAGCCTGCCATCTGCCTTCTAGATCCTGCAAACTCTACATCTGATCCAAACCCAGACGCTTTAACGCTAACCTGTAACCCAATACATACACATAACCTCATGCTAAACAGTGGGCTTTCTTCAACCCTAAGCAATAACAGCCAATTGAACTAGCTGGCTTCTGGTTATACCAACCACATCTAGATGCATTCACCCAATTTTAAAATTCATTACAAGCTTTCCAATGTCAAGCGGCGTCCTAGATTGTGTATGACCCGATATAAAAGCTAGCTATTTTAAAAGATGATGAATGATCGCTGTCACCTCTACAACATGACATAAACTTCTGCCAGAACAGATTTATACGTCAAACTAAATTGTACGGTTGAAGAGCAAAAGGTACGTCTGGGGGTATGTAAGCGAAGGGAACCCGGGGAGGTATTTTCATTTTGAAGGCGTGAGAACACAGATAAAGAGGAGATTTAATGGGGAAGGATAGTGGATAGGGGATTTTACTGCATGACCGAAAGGTACTGGGCTTGCTCCTGCTAATGCGTCTGAACCTAAACCTGTTCCTTTGTGACATGTCGTTTAATTCAGTGTGTCTACCAAATGAATCTGCGTGCATTGGAAATAGATGTGCACACATCCAACCCTGCCACAAAAACTCCAGTGTGTTTTATTTCTTTTTTTTTCCTTTTCTTTTTCACCATCGTAACAATTCAAATCATGACGGTCTACACATGGTGCCACATTTTCAAACGTTGGCTGGTTGGTTGGAGCAGATTAAATCAGATGCATTGGATTGATTCCACTCATCCCCATCCACACTTTGGCCTTGATGGGATTAAAGCGTCAAGCGCGTCTTCTTCAAGGCTTCGTTAAGACTCACACGGCGCACAAACGCACACGACGCTGATCGGAGGAGCGAGCATGTCTGCTGTGGCACGGAGCCCGTGTCGGGGGGGGGGGGGGGGGGGGGGGGGGGGGGGGGCGGGGTGCGACACTAGGCTGTGTTGGCATGTTTTGAGGAATGGTGTGAAAATCATTGGGTGGAAGTAGCAACGGAGGAATAGGCAAACAAATGGAGCCGTGTCGGCAAAAGGTCAGGTGAAAAAGGGGGAAAAAAAAAAAAAAAACGGCAAGAGAAACAGCGCTTATGGGCAGAATTTAGTGTTCAATTTTGTTTTGCAGTTCCTGATAGAAATCCCAGACTAGAACATAATAAAAAACCTGGCTGGCTTTTGTGGAAGAAGGCAAAGACATAACCCCCCCCCCCCGCGCACTAACACAATGGGCCGTAGTCACAATTAAATGCGGATAACAATGCCTTGTGTTGGCTGCAAGGAGCTGCTCCTCTAAGAGACGACCACAGGTGAGCTTTTCATCGTGTCATTTGACGGTGCATCAGTGAGACGTTTAATTAGAGTCGCAGGCCCACCGACCGCCTGGCTGGTCGGTGGGGTGGATGGCGATTTCCGATGCGCCGCACGTGTGCAGACGAGCACGGACGCACACACACGCGCGCACACGCACGCACACGCACACGCACACACACACACGCATGCACGCAGGCACACACACACACACACACAGCGGCAGTACATCACACTTTTAGTCTCATACCGCTGTGGGTTTGAATGAGGAGGGTCTTCCTCAGATTAATTGTGGCCCACTTATTTTTAATTAAAAATGTCTTTGTGTGGTTCTACGCCAGCAGACTGGGGAGTTGGTCTCAAGTAATATAAGCCTGTCCTTGTTCTGTCACCATGGCTTAATAGAGACGAGCACACGGGATTCATTTGGACTTAACCGGATGGCTCTTCATAGGGGGGTTAGTATTTTAGAGTCTACGGCTGGTGTAGTAGACCTAGTGGGCTATATCAGGGGATCAACCGGTTGAAGCCAACGCCCGAAATAACAGCTGCAAAAAGCCTGAACTTATAAATATGTAAACGGTCTCGAAACGGCAAAATATGAATAAGGTAGTGCTGCTCGGGAAAGTAAAATGTTGAAAGAGCGGGGGGTCTTTCTTGGCTGGTGGGACCATCGTCTAGTTGGTAGGATGCTGTGTGGAGATGTGCCTGAGTCACCTTCATTATCCCTTCTGCACGGCAGGGACGTCCTAGATATGCATCACACAGACCACACTTCTCATTATCTCCCTCTCATTTGTTTATTTCGTTGGGGGGGGGTGTGCTACAGATAAAGGGTGTTGAAAGGCCAGTGCACGACAAACAGAGAACTTCCCCCATACTCTCCTCATTTCATATGCAGTTACACTCTCTTCTGTGTGGGAGATGTGGGAGGAAAGTGAAAAACAATTGAGAGTGAACGCCCACCCGTGCCCACCAGCACACCACGCAGACACACTGCGGATGTTGGAGGCCCAGGAAGGCACACCCGTCGGCCCGGCACAACGGGGCCGACGGTGGGCCCACGAAGGCCCCCGGTCTCCTCGCTGAGTCAGGCGTAGCCCACTTGTCAGTCTTGCCCGTCCAATCAGAGGGCTTTCCTTTCTCGTTTACTCGTTCAATAAATGTGAAGCGCCGATGCACGGGTTCATGCAGTTTTGCACAAGTTTAAAATGCTTTAGCTTTTCCGCGTAACTGTGATCAAATGATTTGATTGTTTCGTCCTCAAAACTACAATGTTAAAAATCCCAATACCCCCCCCCCCCCCAACCCTCCCAGCCTTGGCTTCCTGAGCCCCACCCAAAAGTCAGAGAGAAATCAATCCGATTGGCTGTTCAGCTGAAACGAGAAGAAATACGGAAGTGAGCAAAGCAGCAAACGACTTTGTTGAGCACAGACATATATTGTCTTCCCCCCCCCCTCATCAAATCGGTCGTCGTTTTCAAATGTCCTCGATTGTCAGTGAGTTGACACTATTTACAGGGCGCTTCTGTGCGGGATCATTGAATTTGGGGTACTAGAAGACAGGCTAAGAAACTGTTCCCTAGGAAGAAGTTGCAATGTCGCCACCAGCTGGTGATACGAGGACCACAAATGAACTGAACATTAGGCTACTTCAACGCTACCATCGTTGAAATGGTAGCGGACATATTGCCGGTGAAATCCGAGCGTCTACAAATGACAGTGTGATTTAACGAGATAATTCATTAACTCAATAAAATGTAATAAATAAGACCAAATGCCAAACTATCAAAGTCCAAAGTAATGTCTTAAATGCGCTCGCTTTATTTAACAAGCAGCCAAGAAAAACTACACTGTTCATTTTTTTTGATGAACCATGAACCAAATATTTGAATTGAGCTGCTACATTAAGCAGCAGAAGTGTGTATTTGTTGTTGATAAATGACAAACGATGACTCCATTATCAAAATTAAATTCAGTTAGATGTTTTTTCTTAGAAAACCTTCCTCCTCCCCTCTGTAGAAAACACAAGGTTCACTCGACAGAGCACAGTTTAAGTACAACTTTATTAATACTGGAATCATCACAGTGCATTTTGTTACATTAGCAGTGACTAAGTTAACAAAAAAATGGAAAATTAAACATCATTTTATGAAAAGGAAGACAAATTATAAACTCCCCATCGGCGACCAAGGCAAAATGAAAATAAAAAGGTTTGTAAATAAACTCACAATAAATAAAGTTAAAGGGATAAAAAGCACAGCCAGAAAGGAGGGCGCGGAGACAGAGAGAGAGAGAGAGAGAGTTTACAGTGCCTGCAGCAGACACACAGGGAAAATGAAGACAGGAAGAGGGAGAAAATAACAGTACGTACCGGGTATAAAACGCACAGGTTTACGCAATAGCCCAAATGTATGGAGGTCAATGCTTCAGTGTTCAATTGTTATCATTTGTTTACTCTTTTTCAAATGGATTTCATTCGGATAGAGGCTGACCATTCACACTTAAAATGGAGAGAGACACAGATGGAGGACAGTGACAGATAGAATGACCGACAAAGACAGAAAGATTGCCACGGAGAATTAAAAAAAATGTACGCGATAGACATTCATTTTAGTTTCCATGACACTGGCACCACGAAGCCATCCCAGCTACAATGTGGTGATGGTGTGACCGAGGCTGGGGGAGTTAATTCTTTACTGGCTGTGGATCACCTCCTACATCTACCCCCTGGGGAGGAAGACGGGCACAAATACAGTGTGTGTGTACGTGTGTTTGTGTCTGTGTTAAACGCTTATTCAAAGTGACTCAGACAAGTAAAGGGATGTGAAGGAAGAACAGTGGAGTAGAACGTATGCAACACACACGCACGTGCAAACACACACACACACACACACACACACACACAGAGCAGTTGGCATGGTTGATAGAAGTTATTGTTACTCCAATCACAGACACGACCCCTGGAACCCTTGCTTCTGATATAGCATCTGTATGCTAGCAACTGTATGCTTTTCGGGAAAAATAATCACATTCACGTTTCTAACAATCCACGCAAGACGGCTGAATCCTCAGAAGAGAGAGACGTGTTCCAAAAGGTCACTTGGTTGAAGCAATCACCGACACCCACACTGACTTGAGCCGATGGGTTAAAAAAGAATAGACGATTTCAGACAACGGTTTCTGTAGTTAATTCACGAGACTCTTCGGGTGAACTAGTCTGAGGGATTTACCTGGGAGAATAAGAACGGTCTTAAGACCAGTTTTTTTGGAATCAAATGAGTTGTTTTGGTGGAGCTGAAGAGAGAGCTCGCTGCTACTCCTTGACAGAGTGAACACAGGAGTGGCGTGTTACTTGACCTTTAACCTTTTGTTGATATCTCCATTTGTATTGTTTTTGGATGTTTTTTTTTCACAATAATAATATAATAATAATAATAATAATAATAATAATAATAATAATAATAATAATAATGCCTATTTTTTTAGTTTGAGCCTTCAACAAATGTGTCCTTTGGACACAGTTAGTAGGCCTACTTGGTGAGCTAAACACTGTGATCCTTCCATACAACAATCCCCGTTCGTCTTCCTTTAGCCCTGAAGCAAACGATGCCTCGTTGATCTTGACTCGATAGCAGCGTAGCGTACGAGCTTTCTTACAAAAAAAACATTTTTTTTTTTTTTTTTTAAAGCCGAAAACAGGTGACAGGTGAGCAACACATCAAACTCGCCGGCGGATAACGTCGTTGGCGAGACACGTCTCCTGTCTCGAGCAGTGAAGAGGCACACTGAACTAGTCAGCACTGGCCGGGAGGCTAGGTCAGACCGCGTGGTACAACACACGCTCTAATTAGAAGCCTGGCGAATACAAAGCCTGCGCTACCCACAGAGCCACGCCCCCCTCGTTACTGTCCACCTGCCAACCAACCACCGTCCCCATGTCTGTCATACCATACACACACACACACACACACAAAGGAACAAACTAGTGAGGGAAATACAATGTATATTGAACACGCAAGAGCAGCTTACTTGGTGTAAAATCAAGTAGGCAGCAGGCAGATGAAAATAGGTAGAAGAGACACGGAAAGAGAGGGAGAGAGAGAGAGAGAGAGAGAGGGGGGGGGGGGGAAGGGGCAGCTAGAGACACAGAGAGGACGTTCACAGTGGAATAAAGACATCCGAATGTTTTGTGTTGTTCATTAGTCAGGACGGGCCAGCGACCACCTGGTGCTCAGCTCGGAGAACACTCTTTAGACCTCCTCTGTAAAGATGTTCAATTCAGATGAACAGGCTCACCACGGTGCAGCTGAACAGGGTTTGGCGCTGTGTGTGTGTGTGTGCGTGTGTGTGTGTGTGTGTCACAGCATGGTGGACAAAGAAGGAAATTAAAAGCTTGCAGGGAGAAAGTTTCCTTTGCCCTGGAGGGTGTCAATATATCTGATTTTGTGTGTGTGTGTGTGTTTGGGGGGGGGGGGGGGAGGTTAGACAACGGCTGCTAGAAGTTCCTTTCTGAAATGCCTGTTTTTATTCGGCTCATGGTTTTCATATCTTTATCTTTACACCATGGAAGGTAAATGGAGCGATCTTCCCTCATTGTGTAACTATAAACATGGAAACACGTTTGGTTTTATGTTGTAGGTGTCTACCGTATTGGTCTGTTCTCAGTCATGACACAGGTAATGAACATTTAGCCAATATTAGGTTGTAGAACAAGGCTTTAGTTTATAGTGGTCCCACCGGTGGGCCTAAGCGATGTGCGTGAATGAGAGCTGACTCGAACAGACTCCCAGAAGTGGGTGAAAACACCTGCATTATCCTGTATCATCCTTAGACATGTTGACACATGTGGCCTCACGTTAGCTGTTTCCCCAAGAATCAGCACTACGACAAGGCCTAAGGAATAAGCAACATCGGAAACCGAGTAATGTATCAGTTGTGATATATTTGTTCTTCTTCTACCGAGCGGTTCGGTGCCAATAGTTGTAGGCCTACCGTTGACTGTGTGACCTGAGCTGATGTTTTTAAAGTGACTCGACTTGATAGCGGAACAAAAGCCCCCCCCCCCCCCTCCGACGCCTGAGAAACCAACCCTGGGGTGAAGGCCAACTCTAAGATCAAGCAAAGCGTGATGCCAGAGCTTCATGGAAATGTGTATATTCTCCCTCGGTTTTTTTGTGTTTTTTTTTTCATGAAAACAAAAAAAAAACAACAAGCAGACATTTTCGGAAAACAGTGCTTCTATTTACGGCAAAAAAAAAAGAAAGAGAAAAAGAAAAGAGAGAAAAAAAATAAATTGAGGAGAGCAACATGAAAACAAGCCATAGGGGTTGGTAAATAAAGAGCCCATCACGGTTCGGGAAAGCTTGTGTTTGTGTTAATGCGTTTGAGTTTCGCTATAGCCTACACTTGAACGGTGAACAGAGAGACGGCCGGGCGCTGATCACACGTCCTACGTCCATATGTTACATCTGCTTCCTCGCGTCTCTCTCGCACCCTGCGCACTTCCCCCCCTCCCCCTCACTCCTTTTGTTTCTTGTTTGTTTTTACATCATTTAAACAAGAAGGATATGACCCAAGAGCCAAACAGTCACACACATAACTTAAAAGAGATGCAACAAAATGTAATTCCGTGTGTTACTTCATATTTCCATACAAAAGAAAGAAAAAAAAAACCCTCTTTAGCCAGTCTGTTTGCACGCCCCAACTCTTGCTCACAACTACAGCACATCCATATTGTATGAAGAGGCAGTGAAAATGCTCCTTGCCAACCCCCCCCCCAACACACACACACACACACACCCTGACATCTTTTCATCTCTTCTAACAACCTTTTTTCTGCGCCAACTCAAATAACCTCCTTCTCTTCTCTCCACACTGAAGCTGATTCCATCAGCCTCCGTCATCCAAATAAATATTCGTCTCACACATCCAAAGTCAAGCGCATTGCTAGCCTCTAATGAACAGAGCCGGACACGTCTAGAACATTCTGTTTCCCGAAGCTGCGTGTTCGACGGACGAGTGCGCGGGCAAAGGAAAAAAAAAAAAAAACAATGCCTCCACCTGTCAGTGTTATCTCTTCTCCAGCGAGCTGACGCGGCTCGCCGGTGGTCTCGACGCGCTCTGCCCGGGGTCGCCGCAGCGCGCACACAGGCGTCGCTCACTGTGCCAATGAGGGGGTTAATTAAGGTGGACTTTCATTTGATTACAATCGCGTTTGGCAAAAAAAAAACAAGCTGTGTGCCGTTGAATCCTGGTCAATATCCAAAATGTTGTGTGTGTGTGCGTGTGTGTCACAGATGCAATATTAATGTTGGGGAGGGACCTGTATGTCCCCTGCTCTGATACTAATGTGAAATGGGTCCATCTATCCTTGCCCTGCCCTGCTCATTAGTAACCCACTGGCACAGTGTTGTAATGGCCGCCTATGGTGTGTAATACTAGGTACAAATTATAAAATAAGAGACTTCAACTAGAACCGATCTGGGCCAGCAGATTGTCGTTCCTATATGTTTCAAACCTTCCGATAGCCATGAGGGCACCTCATTATTACTAAACGTCTTCCTTTATCCAACCTTGTATCCCACATGCTTTCCAATTTCGCCATTCCATGTCACTTTCTGCATCTTTTAACACCGCTCCCATCAACGCTGCAAACCAAATCACACGTTTCTCATCACGGGTGTTGAAGAATCAGTCTCTCAGACAGCAGCCGTTAGCGCTAGTCATTCTTTCATACTCGCTCTCTGTCCAACGTTCAACGCAATGTTGACACCTAGTGGCCGTTGTGGGTAAAAACCATCAACACTTAATTTTTACCTTCACCCGTCATTGAAGCGAATGAAGAGAGGAGCAAAAAGTGATCAAAACATGATTCTGTGAGAGATTTGATCATTCCTCATGATTGCCTGAATGTAATTGGTCAAAAGAGAAACCACAACCATTGTTTACAAGCCTTCCACTGACTCCTTCCATCCTTCCTCTGCCAAACAAGAAAATAAAACACATTTATTGCTCCATTTCTTATTAACATTTTCTCTCTGGTTCTAGAAAATATATATGAATATATATTTATATATATACGCCTGGGTTAATTCTTGTAACGTTTTTCGTACAGTGGTAACAAGGTAATGATGCAACAATAAAAACAGGAAATACAGAGTACGACACACAGGAGAAAAAAGCCCTGCCCACACGGGGTGACCAGCTGTCCTGCAGCAGAGCTGTACCCGGCCCACCTCGCACACACACACACACACGCGCACACACACGCAGACACACACACACAGACACACAGACACACACACACACACACTCACCTCCACACACATGCACAGATGCACGCGTAGCAGGGCTGACGTAGCAGGGGCTGAAAGCGGGTACTAGCGCGGCTCAATGCCGACGCCTGTCCTGTACAATGATGTGCGCTAGCTCCCCGCGCTAATACCCACAATGCCTCAGTCCTCAGTGGGCCACTATCGTGCGCCGCTGCCCCGGGTCAGTTTTGGGGGGGGGGTTTTCCTCCCCCCCCCCCCCCATCCAGCCGGTGCTGTTCCCGGGGCCTACCCTGACCCCAGCCAACAGCGCCTCTCTCTCTCTCTCTCCCCCCTCCCTCCCCCTTCCTGCCACCTGCCTCTCCTGGCCCCTACATATCGCGCCTTGTGATGCGGTTGCCCACGAGCAATAAGTCTCTTGTCTGTCAATCTCTCTTTTTTTTTTCCGTTTCTCGTCTTCGTCTTCTTTTTTTTTTTCTTTTCTTTTCCCCTCCCGGCCCGCCAGTCTCTCCATCTACAGGTGTTAAAAGACAAACATGCGTCCCAACACACACACGGGGAGGGTGTGTTGGAAGAGCTATATGGGCCAGCTAGAAGCCTGTCAATGGTTGGTGTTTAACTTGAATTTTATCATCATCGTGGATTACCGGTGTTAATGTTAATATCATCAGTATCATCCTTTTTATAGACTTTATACTTCTCTAACAACTTGTTTTTTATTTTTGTCTATGTTTTTTTTGTCTTTTTTTGTGTGTTTCTCTGTTTTGTTATACCATAGATCTCTCTACATTATAAGCGTGTGTGCGTGTGCATGTGTGTGTGTGTGTGTGTGTGCGTGTCTGTGTGTGTCTGTGCATGTGCGTGTGTGCATGTGTGTGTGTGTGCGTGCACCAGGCGGCTGATCGCATCACACCAAACACCTAGCACCTATCCCCTATGGGCTGACCACCGGCGTCCTGGCTCCTCCCCCCCCCCGTCCCCCCCGTCCCCCGTCCCCCCGATCACAAGATGCGGGGCGCCGAGCGGTCGTTGGACACCGTCTTGCGGAGGCGGACGCCCCTCCGGATGGTGGTCAGCATGTCTCCCCCGGCGCCCTCCCCCCCCCTCCCCCTCCGCCCCGCCCGGGCCCTCCCCCGCCGCCCCCCCCTGGCCCCCGTCCCCCGGGGGCCCCGCCTCGTCCGGGAGGGAGGGGAAGGGGAACTGCCCCTCCCCCAGGGCGTGGGCGCTGGCCACCAGCTCGCCGATCTTCTCCACCAGACTGTGGCGGTTGGCCGCCATCATCTGCTCTTCCTCCGTGACGCCTCCTCCTCCTCCTCCTCCTCCTCCTCCTCCGCCGCCCCTCTGCTGCTGCTGCTGCTGGTGCATGTAGACCTCCAGCCCCGCCCCGGACCCCCACGCCGTGTTGGGCAGGCTGAGGCGCTTGGGCGACGCCTTCACGTAGTCCAGCGCCCCGTGCGACTCCTCGGCGCCGGCGAAGAACACGCACTCCTCGCTGCCCACGCGCACCGGCACGCCACCGCCGCCAGCACCACCGCCAGCAGCGGCGGCGGCGGCAGCGGCGTAGCCCGGAGGGTGGCCGTCGCCCGGCACGGTGGGCGTCTTGACGGGCACGATGGGCGGCCGGATGGGGATGGGCCCGGCGCTGGACAGCGTGCGCCTCACGCCGGGCTTGGTGGAGGGCGTGCGGCGGATGGTGGCGGTGCCCGGGGTGCCGGAGCCGCCGCCGCCGCCGCCGCCGGAGCCCATGGCGCCGGCTCCCATCACCCCGCTGGGCAGCCCCGCCGTGCTGGCGGGCCTCTTGGTCTGGATCATGCGCCGGTAGTTCTGGGCGATGTTGGAGTGGCGCGGGATGGTGGAGGACTTGTCGAAGTCGCTCTGGCCCTCCTGGGCCTCCGTGTCGCCGTTCACGGAGTAGCAGTCGTAGTCTGCGCCGCCACCGCGGTGTGAGAGAGAAAACGTTGTGTTGTTATATTACGTTATATATATTCTGTGAAGGCTGTAGAACGAAAGCCTCTACACGCTATACCGGTAACATACAGTTTTCAGTTACAATCAGTCGTTTGGCATTGGATTGTTTTAATTCAAAGCCCTTCTCGTGCGATGAACCACCTCATACACAGTAGTCCTGTCTACCTCATCATCCATCGCCAAGGGGCTCTCTTAAAATACTACGACCGCTGTCCTTGGCGCGTCTTTCTCCGGCTCACCCTGCGAGGGGATGGTGTCCTCGGAGCAGGAGGGGGTGTTGGTCTGGGTGCTGTAGCCGCTGGAGTACTGCAGAGAGTCCCGGCTGCTCTTCTGCTGCTCCATGCTCAGGCCCCTGGTCAGGACCATGGCCAGGTCGCTGGCGGCCGGGGAAACGTCGTCGCCGTGCTGGAGGAGGGGGGGGGGGGGGCAGAGCCGCTGAGCTGGAGCCCCGTCAGGGGATACCATACAATTGAGGGGCACAACACATTCCTACATGTCCCGTGCTCTACGCGGAGTACGGGAAGGCGGCCCGGCACGACGTTGCTACGTTCCAAACGGTTCCAAACGTTCAAACTGTTAAACTGTCAAATTGTTCCACAAAGTTCCAACGCCACACATAAAGCGTGTCTGTGTCTAGAACTGCATGTCGATCGTTCTTTGAGATTTAAAAAAACCCTGCTGATAACCAGCTAGCTGGTCGTAACTAGCCGCTACTGGTAAGCAAGCTAGGAGTTCTGTAATACGTGTCCAGCACGTATTCCCCATGTTCCAGGACAAAGAGCAAACAGGCTGGATCTCCTATATACCACCACCGTGATGCAGAACAGCTGCGGGTTTGTTCGTCGCAGTAGACCAACACCGAGCGGACTAAGAGATCCGGTTGGGCAGATTGCTTGCCAAGTTCAACCTTGTCCTCCACCACGCTCTCTCTCTCTCTCTCTCTCTCTCTCTCTCTCTATCTCTCTCTGTTCTGCCAACACTCCCCTCCGCCCGTCAACATCGGCAGACACATGCGGCTGCAGTCTTTCCCCCCCCCTGCCTGCCGGGCCGCTGCCCGTTACCTTGGCGGCCATGCTCGCCGGGTGCATGCGGGTCCTCTGGCCGTCGGGGTCCGGGTGGGAGCCGGCGCCGTAGCCCTGGCTGCCCGGAGACGACTCCTGCTCCCTCAGCCGGTCCAGCGGCTCCTTTCTCCTCTGCACCGCCGCCGCGGCCACCGGCTGCTCGTACTGACCTGCTTTGGACCAATCCTGAAGAGGTGGGCGGGGTTAGTGACCGGGGGCGGGTAGGCGGAGACAGTGCGATGGACTCGTCCGCTATCCAGCAGTTTGAGGCCCTTCGTTGTGCGTGCAGAGTATAGGGGCGGGGCACCGCGGGCCGCAGTCTTCTGGACTGCGTGCGTGTGTGTGTGTGTGTGTGTGAGGGCTGGGACAACAAGTGTGCACGCACAAGTGAGCTTGTGTGTGCGAGTGAGGGGTGACACTTGTTGCTTTGGGTATTGTTGTCTTGTGGTTCTGATTGGTCAGAATGTGTATTTTTTTTGCGGGCTGATTGGTCATCTCTCTCCATGGCCTGTTGTGTTTTAGCCAATCCCCCGCCGAGACAGGAGATTGAAAAACAAGTGAGTGGAACGAAGCGGAGACGAGATAAACATGCAGAGCCTGTTGGCGTTGGACGCGTTAGTGAAAAGCAAAGTGAGGCAAAGCTGGAGCTGTGAGTCAGTTAAAAAAAATGAAATGTAAAATTATGTTAACGGTAATCATTAATGACACGAAAGGAAATCAACAAATATAGAAATGAAATGGAAGTGTAATGGGGAGGAACAAACCTTCCAGATAGGAACCTTTGATGTGGGAGAAGAGGAGCAGGATCCGGGGGAGCAATTATATGGTGGGGACGCAGGCACAGGAAGAATGACAGAGAGAGGTCTGGTGGGGCCAGAATGAGGGTGAGAGGGACGGAAGGTAGCGAAGGACGGGCCAAACTGCGGGACGAGAGACATAGTCACATCATCGTCAGAGAGAGAGAGAGAGAGAGATGGAGGGAGAGAGAGAGCAAGAGAAAGAGAAAAAGAGAGAGAGGCAAAGAAAGAGAGAGAGAGAGCGAGGGGCAGAAAGAGACAAAAAAAGTACAGACGAGAGGGAAAGGTCTCCATGCTTGTGTGTTCAGATCATTCATTCGTTCATGTTCCACATACACACGCACACACACACACACACACACACACACACACACACACACACACACACACGCCAACACACATCATAGTGGGAAACAGAAGCAGAAATAGCGCCAGTAGAGTAGCAGCCAGTAGCCAGTCTGGAGTACCTACACACATAGGCATCAGCATGCACCTAGAGACCACGATAATATTTCCATATAGGAAAACTAATTATTTTAAAACTATGGCTAAAACGGTTAATAGTAAGGATTGAACTCTAAACGTTAGCGTGTCGGAAAGTTAGTGCAGGGAGTGGCAATGCAGAGTTGTCATTCTGGCGCTATCTTCCCAGGATGGCTGGTTATCTACAATATAGTGTGTGTGTGTGTGTGTGTGTGTGTGTGTGTGTGTGTGTGCGTGTGCGTGTGTGTGTGCGTGTGCGTGTGCGTGTGGCGTGTGTGGTTTGGGGGGGGGGTTAACATATAAAAATTTAATTTTTCATCATGTGCAACTTATATATAGCAATCTCTGCAGCACTATTTCAGCAGATGAACCACCGCTGAAAGAAAAGGAGAGGCTATGGAAGTCCTGCTGCTCATCTGGGGACTGTATCATTGAAGTGAAGGGGTTGGCCTGACTGGCGGCTCACAGCCTGGGACTCACAGTGGTGGGGGAGCTGCACTCGCTCACTGACTGGCAGGTCTCTGAAGCCTCTGAAGATGCAGAGCTGGACGACTTCTACAGCACAGAGACAGAGAGACAGAGAGAGAGAGAGAGAGAGAGAGGCAGAGAAGATGAAAAGATAAAAAAGACGCCCAAAACCGCGCAAGAAAAGAAAAGAGGAAATGAAGCAGAAAGAAAAGGACCGACTGTTTAGGAGTCACAGTCCACATACTGCAGTCAGTTTGAACATCTGGAGTCCAGCCATGCAGCGGCCCATAGTGAAGCAGAGTGCTTCATTAGGCCATTTAAGTAAAACACTAACAAACAAACAGTGTCTCGTCCCATGAGCTCTTTCTGCGGTTCTTCAACTAAAGCAATTACATTGAAAGACTTTGTTTGAAGCCACTGGTGACTAGACAGGGTGTTTTGTTTGCCAGCATATTTTGGAAACATTTTTTTAAGCCTAGCCAAATGTATCCAACCATGACAAAAACTACAATGAGACAGCACTTTTTTTTTTTTTTATGAAAATGAAATAGCAGCTAGAGACAGATAAGAAAATGGCCTCCAGTGATGCCTAAACAAACAATGTTGACCAAGACACATCCATTTCTTCAAAAGGCATTCTTTCAGCACTGCTTGAATGCCTGTCAAGTTTACTGATTACTGTTTCGTCAAATCAAACATTGTATTGCCACATCTGCGGTTTCCCTGACCAACAATGCAATGTGAAAAAACTGTATTCTTTCATTCCATGAATTTTTCTTTCAATATTTTTTTTTTGTTCACTCTGGAATCTATCAATTGTCGAGCATTGTGGAAAAACAGCCATTCGTAAAACGCTGCAACACACACGCATGCGCCCTTTTCAACCAGCAGAGGGCAGCGAACTCCACTCCAAGGTTCATGTGTTTATGGGTTACTCTAGTTTAGGGTGTGTTTGTGTGTGTGAGTGTGTGTGTGTGTGTGTGTGTGTGTGTGTGTGTGCGCTAGAGGATGGATACCCGACCCCGAGCCCGACGGGACCCGACGGGCTCGGGTCGGGTTCGGACAAATATTGAGAAATGATGCTCGGGTTCGGGTCAGGGCTCGATCACGAATCTGTGCGATTTGACATTTTTAATTTACCCGCGCATGTTGCGCTCATCTGTTTGTTGACCATGTCCAAATGCCTTGCAGTTGCTTAATAAAGGCGGGCTTTCATAAACACAGACGTAAAAGTGTCATTATTATGCAGAAAAATAGACTTCAACTGTGTCGGGTTCATAGACTTCAACTGTGTCGGGCTCAACAGCTTGATGCCTGTCGGGCTCGGGTTCGGGTTCGGTTACCGTTCTGTCAGATGTGGGGCCGGGCTCGGACAGAAAATTCCGGCCCGATTCCGCACTTTAGTGTGTGCGCGTGCGTGTGTGCGTGTGTGTTGCGCGTGCATGCATGTGTGTGTGTGTTGTGCGTCGCCACGGCGATGGCGCGCTGCGCCCCCCCCCCCCCCCCCCCCCCTACCTGACTGGTGATGTCGGAGGGCATGGGCGACGGCGGCTTGGAGTAGACGTTGGCGTCCTGCGACACGAAGCCCGAGTCGTGTGACGACACGCTGCTGAGGCGGTGGGCCGCCACGCAGCCGGCCCCTCCCCCTCCGCCTCCCCCTCCCGGCGGCGGCGGCGGCGGCGGCTGGTAGGACAGGCCGCTGCGGTAGCGATAGGAGGAAGAGGAGCAGGAGGTGGGTGAGTGGGGCTGGGAGCCCCCACCTCCCCCCCCTCCGGACGAGCGGGAGGCGCTACTGTTGGCACTGTTGACGCTGCTGCAGTTCAGGGAGGAGTGGGGGGGGGGGGGAGGAGAAAAGTACAGGGGGAGGGGGGCAAAAAGGGGGGACAAAAAGGAAGAGGAGGAAGAGGAGGGGAGCGGGGTGGATATGATGCGGAGGAGGGGGAGGAGATGATGCGGAGGAGGGGGAGGAGATGGTTGTGGTGATGGATGAGGGAGGGGATGGGGAGCAGATGGGGATGAAGTAAAGGAGAGGAGGAGGAGGAGGAGGAGGAGGTGGCAGAGGGAAGGAAGAAAATGAGGAGGAGGAGATAGCAGGGGTGAGGGATGAGGAGCGATGGGAAAAGGCAGTAAGGGTGCGAGGTCAAAGAAAGAGGAGGAATCCATGCTTGCCAGAAGAGGACAGAGAGAGAGTGAGAGAGAGACAGAGAGCGAGACAGAAAGAGAGAGAGAGAGAGAGAGAGAGAGAGAGAGAGAGAGAGAGAGAGAGAGAGAGCGAGAGAGAGAGAGAGAGAGAGAGAGAGACAGGGACAGCGAAACAGAGAGACAGAGGGACAGACAGAGAGAGAGAGAGAGAGAGAGAGAGAGAGAGAGAGAGAGAGAGAGAGAGAGAGAGAGAGAGAGAGAGAGAGGGACAGCAAAACAAAGAGAAAGAGGGAGACAGAGAGAGAGAGAGAGAGAGAGAGAGAGAGAGAGAGAGAGAGAGAGAGACAGGGACAGCGAAACAAAGAGACAGAGGGAGAGAGAGAGAGAGAGAGAGAGACAGGGACATAGAAACAGAGAGACAGAGGGAGACAGAGAGAGAGAGCATGGCACAGTGTGGATTTGAGAAGGCAATTAAGATGTGAGTTGGCCATCGGAGACAGGGTAGGGCAGTGAATGGGATGTGGTCATTAACATGGAGTAGGTGGTTCACAGGGAGCACATGGGAATCCGTGGTGTTCGTTAGAGGATTTGCGGGGAGGGGGTTGGGTTGAAGTGGATGAGGAGTTAAATGGAAGTCAAAGGAGTCCACGCGGTTCGATCGCCCGGCGTACGACCCGCAAGATGCACACGAGGAGATACCGACATCAGACGTCAACCAACCACAGCAGGAACAGAGAAATCAACACAGTATTCAAAGCAGAAAAAGGAAACGTACGCAGTAGAACCGAAACCAGCACAAACCAGTATAGGAAAGAGGGCAGAGACAGACACCGGCGAGGGCAGACGACAAACAAGGACGGACGGACGGACGGACACGGGCCAGATTAATCGTGGCGGTGAGGTGGTGGTGGTGGAGTCAACATTTGCGGTGAAGTAGAAGAGAGTGGGGGGGTGGGGGGGGGGGGGGGGTGGGGGTGGGGTGGTTGGGTGGTGGAGAGGGTGGGGTGGAAGGGGGTGGGGGTGGTAGAGAAAGACTGTGAGCTTACAAGGATCTGTGGAACAAGACGACACACAAACACACACACACACACACACACACACACACACACACACACACACAGACACACACACACTACTAGAACCAATGCATGCATATGGGGCTGTGCCTTGTGGGGACATTGGGATCAATGCAACATGCCTTCATAACATACACATACACACACACACACACACATGCGCACCCACAAACTAACACACACACACACACACACACACACACACAAACTTACACACACACACGCACAAACACAAAACATGTTTCTTCAGATTCGACGGTGTCTGTCTGAAGTCATCCATTCTCTTTTATTTCTTTGAAATAAAAGCAATCAGTGAACTGTTATGACACACAGAACAGAGGGTTCAACAGACTGAGTAAAGGAAAAGGCACCTCCTTCGTATACGTAGTCGAAATAACATCAGAACAACAATACCACCACTTCATCAAAAAAACACAGAGCAAAAACATAGCTTGTCTGAGTTTGATGAAGGTGTGTGTGTGTGTGTGTGTGTGTGTGTGTGTGTTGTACCTGCACATGCTGCTCTTGCGAGAGCCGGAGCTGCTGGGGGAGGAGGGAGGAGTCTGGTATGACCAGCTGTAGTCTGAGCCCTTCAGGTCTTTAATCACCTGGGCGAGAGACAGAGACAGGTGGAGGTGAGAGAGAGAGAGAGAGAGAGAGAGAGAGAAAGCAAGAGCAAGAGCGAGAGATAGAGAGGGATAGAGAGAGACAGAGAGAGAGAGAGAGAGCGAGAGAGCCAGAGAGACAGTGATCGTATTTAATAGACAAAAACATTGCAGTGTGACTATACACGCGAGAAAACTGAGGACA
>JAXIVH010000005.1:14005305-14010305 GCA_036785325.1 Urophycis tenuis | reverse complement strand
GGGGGGGGACAAACTCACGCATTCTCCGGCGGTTTGAACCAAGGGGTCACGTGATGACCACGTAATGAAACGCATCAATTTCCCCCCCCCCCCCGTCACGCAGAGTGGATTTTCGGAGCAGATCTTGTGGAGCTTGTGGAGACGCTAGTGACAGACACTGTGTTCCCTCCTGGGGTTCAGACAGGGGTCACGGCGGTGTGACGGTGGATGAGGACACGGAGGGTGAATGAAAGGTGAATGGAACTACAGTGGAATGCCTGCGGTGTGTTGTTGTTGTTGTTGTTGTGGTTGTTGTCTGGCTGTTTGAGGGCAGGGAGCTGACAGGAAGCAGTGTGTGCATATTAAGGTGCCGAACAGAAAGCAACGCTGATACTTACCCTGTATCTCTACAGCAGGGGGCCAAACAGCACAGCAGGGGGAGGGGAGGGGGTACACAGACAGACAGACAGACAGACAGACAGACAGACAGACAGACAGACAGACAGACGGGTAGATAGATAGATAGATATATAGACAGATAGATAGAGAGAGAGAGAGAGAGAGAGAGAGAGAGAGAGAGAGAGAGAGAGAGAGAGAGAGAGAGAGAGAGAGAGAGAGAGATTGATATGGAGAGCGAGAGCGGGAGAAAGAGAGAGACAGAGAGAGATAAATAGATAGATAGAGATGCAGGTAAGGAATTCGAGAAAAAATGAAAGAAGAGAAAAAAGCGGAGAGTAGAGAGAGGGAGAGAGATAGAGAGAGCAGAGAAAGCAAAACTTAGTTGTACGGTTAGTATAGAGAAGCCATCACAAGACAGCCACAGGTTAGAGCAAAATAACACCGCCAGCAGAACCAAAAAAGAAATGCATTGAGGGAAGTAAAAAAAAAAACAGAAGCACCGGTAGAACCACAGCTGTTATACTCTGAAGAACACACACACAAGTTCAGAGGACGTTCCACCAATCAATAGTGGCTGTCTCTTTGACCAGCTAGGGGCATTTTCGTGAAACAGCAATTATCTAAAACATCTGCAGACTTTAGCTTTTCAAATAGACGTCATGGCATTATTGGTATTAAACAGCCTCACCAAGCGGCATTAACCTTAAAATGAAACGACACAGGGGCTTTCCTTACCCCTGCTTAGTGTTTTTACTGCTAATGAGGTGATGAGATTGGGTCTTTTCAGGCGTTGAACCATTTGCTTCACGCTGTTAATTTAAAACACTTAAAAATGTCTGCCCGGCAACTGTGTGAAAACTGCTTCAAAAAGAGGGCCCCAACTATTGGTTGCTACATCACTGCGCAAAATATTTGGGGACGAATGGGCAAAGACTTGTTGTGCAAAGCACCGCCGTTAGATGGCGATAGAACCCTACTCTCTCCTGGCCACTGCTCCTCAACAGGAGAGTAAATCTGTATGTGACGAATTCACCTGTGCTGCATTTCTGCAAAGAGACAAAATAAGGATTTCTGAAAATACGATGTCTAATGTGTTGGTGTATTTCATTTGCTTCTTCCTTTTTCCGAGTTCCGAGATTAATGTGTGTGTGTGTGTGTGTGTGTGTGTCTGTGTGTGTGTGTGTGCGTGCGTGCGCGTGTGCGCGTGCGTGCGTGTGTGCGTGTGTGTGCGTGCGTGTGTGTGCATGTGTGTGTGTGTGTGTGTGGCTGCGTGCGAGCGTAGATACCTTTGCGGGCCTTCTTCTGTAATTTCATGGTGTCGGAGGATTTCTTCTTGATCTCGTGGCGTGACCGCTTGTACTCTGTGGAGACGAAGGGTTAAACACAATGAGCTCCTCCCCCCTTCCTGTCATCGAAGCTCTGTCTACGACATGACATCACGGTGTCCCCTTCAATTTCACGTGAGGCCAATTGATCTCAGTTGAAAATGTCCAGCCCCAGGCATTGCCAATACAACTCAAAGAGATAGGCCGTGGCGACGTGTTCTCTTTCTCTAGCTGATAAAGTGGAATACGCATGTAGAATGAATGGACATGCAGTGTTTTGCCATTGTGAACGCAAGTACAATTGTTTCTCATACAAATTTCATCCAACAAAAACAACACACAAATCACAACATATATCTCTATATAGATGATAGAGGTGATGTGATGGTCATCCTATGTCTGCCTAGGCCCCAGTGTGTGTGTGTGTGAGGGCTACCTTTGGCATGGTCCTTGTCCAGCTGGTTGGCTGTCTTCTTCCAGTCCTCGATGCGGTCCTGGAGGGGACAGATCAGGCTCTCCATCAGAGCGCTACGAGGTGGAAGGGAGGAGAAGACGAGAACCCAATTAATGGCGGCTAGACGGAGACGGTACAGTAGACGTGCAGAGGTTACGTCCCAGAGACACAGAGGAGATCGCGCAGCCAGCATCTCTGCAGAGCACGCCCTGACTTCCACATCAAAACCTAGAAAACAAGGCCTAGAAACAACAAAGCAGACAGGTCGATGCGTGAGACGTTGGCGGGGCGGGAGGTGGCTGACATGTTTTTCAAACATAGGCAGCAGTCTCTGCAGCACACATTGAGCGAGCTTCTTTGTTTTTTGCCACTGATGCACTTGAGTGTAATGATGTGTTTTGGCACCGATGGGGCCCCCATTTTGATCTGTTTTAGTTATAAATTCCACATTGTTTCCTATAGTAAATCTACCTGGCACGAAACAACGTTCAGCACAAGAAAAACCACAGCCTCCCCTCACTAACAATGCAAGCAGCCAAACAATAAAATACAACTACTTAAAACTATTTATACGGCGAGGATGGAATTTTATAGGGGGGTTTTTTATGGTATATTTTATGCTAAGGAGGACAGCATTCCTTGCCTCAATTCAGCAGAATTATTTGTGTCAAGAGACAATGTGGACAAATGGAAGCACAAGGATACAAACTCGCCCCCAGAGAAATCCTAAAAGCCTCTCTTCCACTACTGACCCCAGTGTAAACTACAGAGCTATATTTGGGGAACTGGGCCGTGATTTATAAATACACCCAGTGTGATGTGATGCTCTACTTCACTACTTCAGTATGTGGAACATCTGGGGCAGTAAGGTACTCGCCAGCTTGCGTGTTAAAATGGCTTTAGGTTAGTAGGGAGAAGGAGAGAGGCATGAGAGGGGGGGGAGTGGTGGGACAGAGAGGAGAACACGGGGAACCGAGAAGGGGGGAAGAGCAGGAGACAGACATGGAGAGAGAGGAGGAGAGATAGGAAGGAGATGGAGGAGATAATGACATTGAGGAAGACTACTGAGAAAAGGAGAGAGGGAGACAACGAAGGCAGAGAATGACAGAAAGTGATAGAGAGAGGAAGAAGAGGGAGACAACAAAGCCAGAGAAGGGATAGAAAGTGGTGGAGAGAGGAAGAAGAGGGAGACAGCGAAGGCAGAGAAGGATAGTTTGGAACAAGCGCCATCACGTCCTTATCAATAAGGGGAGCTTTTGGAAAGTTAGGCTTTTCCAGGTGCTTATTCAAATGCCTGCCTCTGCCTGCCAAGTGACAGTGTCATCAATCACAAAACTACGTCATTAGCTTGAGCTTGTCTGCGTGTACAGCATTGCATCTCCTCAAAAGTTATATAAAGAGTAACAAAATATGCCACATGCTGCGTCCCCCTTCTCAGCATTTCCAGTGAACTCATCTATCCCCCCAAAGCATGTTCATATATAGAAAACACATTCAAGCACATGCCTACACAGGGATCCTTCAAAAATTAGACTTGTTCTCAAATAAAAATGAAAAAAAATAGAAAATAAAAAAAATAAAATAAAACACACACGCACACACACACACACACACAAACACGTCAGTCACGGAACAAACACAATCATTTTCAGTTCGACTTAATTTTCAAAGTGAAGTCTTTGATTGGTATTGTAATAATTAATCATAATCATCATCATCATCATCATCATCATCACCCTCATCGTCATCATCATCTCCATTACCAATGGCATCTGCATCAATATCATCATCATCATCATCATCATAATCGTCATCATCATCGTCATCATCATCGTCATCATCATCATCATCGGCATCACCATCGTCATCATCATCAACTAGCCAAGGAGACCTCCTTCGCAGTGTGGGCGAAGAGGGAAGAAAGCCCTGGATTCTGGCGTGGTTTCTAGAACGTACCGAGTGTGGTTGGCATGTGGCGCGCTGATCACATGACTGCTTACATACCCGTTTGTTTAGCACCAGCGCGGTGAATTACCGCATGCGATTGGCCAGATGGTTACCTGACCGGTAATCTGCGAAGCCTATTGGCCAACGTGGGGATGATGCCTCTTTTGTTACATGCATCGATGAGGGGCAGATTGCGCGTGTTGCCGTTTCACTCGCTACAAAAATAGCCACCGCCACGCAAATGCTTTTTGCATATTCATAATGCAGCATGTTGTCATGTGGCTGATGAACCGCGTTAACTCTACACACGCACTGCCTCACTATGTGGTTCATTCCCCCCCTTTCACCAACACGTTTCATTCTTTATGGCCCGGGTGATTACATTTACACAGAGGAGCATCAAGCACATGCTAAACATCACGCAAATAGAAAACATCACGAGATTTATAAACAAACGATAGAAGACGACACATTTGACACTACGGACAGGAGATGAGGAAGGACGAAGGAGTGAAGGAAGGAAGTAACCAAGAAACAAAGGGAGGATTGGATACACACACAAAAAAAAAAAAAAAGATCAAAAACAAACGTCAGAAGCACAGGAAGTCGCGAAAGCGCGATGGGCAGGAAGATTAACGGCGTACAGGGGCGGAACGGGAGAGGGATGTGAGAGCCGGTGAAAGAATGCAGAGCAGGAAGGAGAGGAGGGAGTCCTACTTGGTGAACTGGCGCAGCTTGGCCTCAATGCTGCGATGTCCTCATGCACATCCTGGTCAGGGCCGAGCCGATGTCCCTGGTGGCCCCTGAGGAGACGGACACAGAGGAAAACACGCAGGTTCATATCAGAGAGTGACACATCCTACATCCCACAGACATCCCGTGACCCCCTCCAGTCA
>JAXIVH010000005.1:13995305-14000305 GCA_036785325.1 Urophycis tenuis | reverse complement strand
TTTTTCTTCTTTTGATAGGTGAATCGTTGAAATAGTCATAGTCATTGAATCTGATGCAAAACTGACAGGTCAGTGCCTCTGTTGGAACCGGGTTCTGCCCACCAGGTCTCCGTACCGAGTCACATGTCTTATTATGAATAGTAGGCTCGGCTTTTGTGATGAAAAATTATGGCTTAAGGCAGGCGGCTGTCAAACAATACAATTGCCTATTTGACGAATTTTCATCATACTTACAATTGACCTGACTGGCCAAGTGATTAAAGTCTGAATGCACTTTTACAGCACACATTCATATTTCTATTCCTGTTCACTACTATAAAAGATTGATGTATTCATTATGTACATATATAATGTAATTGTATATATATATATACATTTTCTCAGAGAGATGGATACGTTGATGAATATGTATATGGGGTAGATCGAAAGACAGCGCGACCTTGTAGTCAAGGGTAAGGTCAGGCTAATGATACCAGAAGGACAAGGACACACAAAATGCTCACACACAGAAAAACAAACAATGATTTCACAGTGCTACAACTCTCTTGATTCCTGTCAATATGGCATATCGGCAATACAAATTCACATGATGCATTCTGAAGTACAAGCACTATATTGTCATATCGTAGGAAAGCCCACAAAATGTTGTTACAGGGAGCATCACTTGATTTATATACTTAATTTGTTCTAGGACCATTGAATTACAAACATGCGTTGACTATAGAAGATAATTGCAATCATGAGCAGTAATATTTTTTTGTTAATAACCTGCTTTTATTTTTAATTGCCTTGTTAATGAGGCAATTGTACAAATTATATCCTGCGTTCTTATTAACTAAAAGGTTAAAGGTATAAGGCTGGATACTATGTGTGTGTGTGTATCTGTTTGTGTGCGTGTGTTGTGTGCGTGTGCACATGAGCAAGTGTGTAAATGCACACAGACCTCTGTTGCATTGTTTGCTTTCCCAGGGAATATCAATGAGCCCTGCCACAAATTATAGTCCACTCCAGCATCCCTCTCTCTCCTCCTCTCTCTCTATCTCTCCCTTCTCCCTCTCTCTCTCGCCTCAGGCGTCATTGGCCTTACCACCAGTGCATCTCCATGGCAACCGCGCAAATGAAAATCTTTGGAGGGATCCATCAGTTCCTCACCACCTACTCACTGCTCCATTGAAACTTAGGCTCTCAACACACACACACACACACACACATACACCATTACAGTCACAACACACGCATTATCAGAACACACACCGTCACAACCCAAAGACATAACACAAATCTGTCACAACAGACATCCTCACAACACAGACACACACACACACACACGCAAGCACACACATAAACACACACACACACACACAAAACACATCAACAGAACACACACCGCCACAACACAGATAGTTTACAACACACATCATCACAGCACATACATATGCATATAACACTAGAATATATATATATATATATATATATATATAAGACTCTACAGTGTAATGTATGTTTTGGTATAACACTGAAATATATAAAAGACTCTGTACAGTGTTCCAGACATACAGTATACTGTGCTTAACGAGGCCACAAAACAGTGTTTTTGGGAACAATCCATGTATTTACAGTATATCTAAGCTCCCTTTGACTCTTAGCCAAAGCCTCCTTTACCCACCATGAATTGAAACACACACACCCACACCCACCCACACCCACACCCACATACACAGGCACACAAAGGGCATTCATTAATGCCTCCAACCCTTTGCCCTTTATCAGTCTTTGAGAATAACTCTCACCCAACCTGGCAGGCAGACGTAGCCGGTGGGCACATAGCTTGTCCTCAGCTTATCACAATGGTAGCCCTGCTGACCTTATGCAGACACACACACACACACACACACACACAACACACACACACACACACACACACACAAACACACAGCAGACACTAGCAGTGATCCTGATCTATAGGGGCTCATGTCCCACATATGACCTGTCCTGAGGCGGTGGCCTAGATAAGGCAGATGGGAAGTTATGGAGGACGCCACAGATTTCTGATTTGTGTTCAGATTGCTCAGTGGGCGGGGACGTCTCTGTTTCCTGTGAATAAAACGGAGCGGGCGCATGACGCCCGCAGCGGAAGGAGGGTTCACGACCATCTAGATAATAGAAATGGTGACATCAGCGGCACCGCCACCACGAAGCCATGGCGACAGAGGGAGCCGGATATTACATGAAATGGATGAGAGAGAACACATTTGTATATTTGTGTCTACAAAGTGTTAAGTCCGGGTATCTCCCGAAGCGGAACGGTTTCCTTGAGTGATCCGTTTTTAAAATGAATAACGCATTTGTCAATAAATCTGCACTAAAACGACTGTACGTAAGTAAGTGCGTATGTATGTATTGTTGTCGTGTTGCGGACTTTGTGGTGCGCTGTTTCACTGTCCATTCACGTTAACACAGCAGAGAGGATATGTGTAGGGAATACGGGTGTGAAAAAGCTGAGCGGAGACGGAGCCAGCATACAGAGAGGAGGGCAGATCGGCAGAGCTGCTGGTTAGACTGCCGTTGCCAGGGTTTACAGACGGCTCTGCAAAACCTCCAGCCACCATCCCATAAACACACACACACACACACACACACACACACATACATAAACACATAAAATGCTGAACAGCGATATCGCTGTGCCGATGGCGTTACCATAACAGAGAGAAATTAGGGATAATAAGACAACAGATGTGGGACAACGAGCTACACAGAGTATAAAAGTGACAGAGAGCTATTAGCCTGACAGGAGAAACAGATACGCAGGGTTAAACTCAGGAGACAGAAACCCTGAAAAAGATAGGACCACCATACATTTGGCGATTTGACTTGCAAATTTAGATAATAAATTAGATAACATTTAGGAGATGCTTTAATTTATTATGCTGGTGACCTGTCTATTACCTGTCTGCTACCTGTGCCCATGCACTCATCGGAAACGGCCAGAGTCTTTGACGAGGCGAGGCAGACTTATTGCTCAGCTAGCCAGCTAGTATGTTGTCTTGGGGGAGTGACTATGGAGGGGGGCCCTGGAGAAGAGGATCTTTGGTTTGGACCATTTCAAAAAATCCCCTTGCTTTCAGGAGTATGTGAAGGTTAGGTATTTGACCCAAGGACATCCACGAGGCAGGGGATGGAACTCAGAACCCTTCAGCAGGAGGATGGACAACCACAGCCATTCGACTATCCTGACCTGCAAGCCAGGCACAGAACGCAGAGCCATCATATGCAGCGTTTCTGATCTTCTATGAGTATACTTTAAAAAGTAAATACTTGGTAACTCATCTCATTCTATTTCGTTTGATATATGAAATAAGCGTATCATCACAAAATATTAGCATTCGCTCTGAAATCTTATTCATATCAATATGCATTTTGAACTGAAAACGCACTCGAAATATTATGCTGAATTGTACAGACAGGCAGACAGACAGAGAATAATAAAGGAGGGATGAGAGGGAGAGAAGAAAGGAGGAGGGGAAGGGGGGGGGGGGGGGGGGGGAATGGGCAGACAAAGGCAGATCCCACAGCGGCACCAGATAAAGCGGAATTATTAATGGCGGACTAGACTCTGCCTCGCTTCTTCGCTATCTGTCCCAGTCAGGGGCTCGTCATGTCAGCCCGCCACCCGTCCCCGGGGGGGAGGGGGGGGGGGGGCGTCTCCTCAGCCAATCAGAGCGCCGCCTGACAGCCGCGCCGCAACGACCCCAACGAAACCACTTAGAAGCAATACCCCGATGAGCGCCGGAGCGTGGCGGGGATGAGGCGGCGCTCTGCGAGCACAACCTTGAGGGCGGCTGAGAGAACCCCTACCATCCAGCCGCAGGACGGTGAGTGTGTGACACTGGGCGTTGAGTGGTGAGGTGAATAGGGTCTGAAAGGTGGGCTCTCAGCAGGTTGTGTCGCTGCTGCCGGCAGGTAAAAAAATGATACACACGCCGAGGTGGCGGTAGAAGAAAACGGCTTCCGTCTGTTCTTTGTCTTTGTCTTTTAACGTCCGCTTGCCTCCCCGATTGACTGGACGGATCAGTAATTGATGAACACAGCAAAAAAAAAAAAAAAAAATTGATGAACACAGCAAAATAGACTGTGTCTTGTTACTTTTTTTTTTTGCTTTTCTTAAAGAGCGAGAGTAAGCGTTTCGTCGAAGCCGAAACTGAAGGGCTTACATTTGACACGGTTGGCATCACTACAGGTCAGAGCTCTACACACGCATTCACACACATACAGACAGACACACACACACACACACACACACACACACACACACACACACACACACACACACAGACACCACACACACACACACACACACGCACACACGCACACACGCACACACACACACACACACACACACACACACACACACACACACACACACACACACACACACACACACAAACACACACACACACACCATAGCTCGTCTGACCTGCTGTGAATGGGGGGTGGGGGGGCTCACTTCCTGTGAATCACATCTCTCAACTGACACCGCTGTTGCTATGGTGACGGAGGTCATGTCAGACCACCGGACAAGAGCCGATCTGCAGAGACTCTCAGCCGGAGCATTGTTTGACTGCCCACCAGTGATTCATCGGGATGTGTTCCACTGTGCATGATGACAAATAAGACTTGGGACCCGCTGGTTGCTAGCGCGCGTTGCTAGGCGTGTGCTGTTGCTAGCTGTACCAACGCAACCATCTCACAGCGCCCGTTGTTTTGAGGTTGAGGCGAGCATAGATGTCACGCACACTGAGGACGGCTGGTGACATGTCCCCCACACGTTCTGAAACTGACTATTTCTTTTAAGTATCATTTGTAAAAAAATGTTCTGAAAATAGCTTAACGTCGTTCCTTCAGAGGTTTCTATTTTGCCCATTTTAGGGCAGTGATACTCAGTCTTGTTGGCGCTGGGCTGACAAATGGTGCTTTCTACTGTATAATATTGGCACAGC
>JAXIVH010000005.1:13982516-13995105 GCA_036785325.1 Urophycis tenuis | reverse complement strand
CCCTGGTCTTCCGCCCCTTCCCACTCTTCCACTGTCAACAGTGCTCTGTACCCGCCTCCCCCCCCACCACCACCACCACCCCCCACCCACCACCACCCCCACTAGTAGCCTGCTGCAAGCTGCTTCCACACCTGAGCTCTGAGCTCTCTCTCTCTCTCTTTCTTTCTCGCTCTCTCTCTATCTCTCTCGCTCTCTCTCTCGCGAGCGCGCACGCTCTCCCTCTCTCTTGTTGCTTTATCACCAATTTTTGGATGGGATTTTTCTCCCCCCTTTCCCTCTTTATAGTCTTTCCCTCCCTCCCTCCCTCCCTCCCTCACCTCTCTCACAGCCCACTACTTAAAGCCCTGGTCTCTCTCTCCGTGCTGCTATTATAGCCCCCCGCCCTCCCCCTACACACCTTTCTATCTCAGACGAGCAGCCCTTCTCTCCCCGACCGCAATCATCCTCATCGCCCCCCCATCCCCCCCCCCCCCCCCACCCAGACCTCCACACCCGCACCCACCCCCACCCCCACCCCACCCCAGCAACCACTTCAACGTCTGGACTGGGTGTCAGCGAGCCGCTCTCCCCCATCCACTCGTCCTCCTCCCTATCAGCCTCTCTCTCTCTATACAGTATTTATCTATATAGATATATATATATATATATATATATCTATATCCTGGGCTCTATGATCACTCGGATTCCGGAAGTCTTTTCTCTCTGTCGGCACGGGGGGACTCTCCTCTTCCTCCTCCTCCTTTATCCCTCTCCTCTTCCTCCGGTATATTCAGACGGTGCCTCCTCCGCCCGTCGTCTGGCCTCTCCTCATCTCATTCCCTCTTCCTCCGCCACCTCCTCCACCTCCTCCTCCTCCCTTTCCTGCGTCTCCCCTGGGCGACCCTGTGGGGCGGAATGACAGAGAGAGACAGATAAAGACAGGGAAGTAGATAAGAGACAACGGGATAGGGCAGTATACATCTTTATATATTTATCCCTATTTGAATTCATTATTCATCGGCGAGAGAGAGAGGTAGGGAGAGAGAGAGAGAGAGAGAGAGAGGCAGAGAGGCTGTGGCTGAGCACAATATTATACTCTATTATTCATGTCCAGTGGCACACACACCGTAATGGAGGCCAAGTACGCAGGACTGGATGCATGAAATGTATAATTAAGGTGCCACACAGTGTTTGTATGCGTGTATGTCACGGCACCACTGTGCGCGCCTGTGTGTGTGTGTGTGTGTGTGTGTGTGTGTGTGTGTGTGTGTGTGTGTGTGTGTGTGTGTGTGTATGTGTGTGTGTGTGTATGTGTGTGTGTGTGTGTGTGTAAGGGTGGGGGGTTGGTCTTGAATGAGATTGAAGTCAGTGGCAATTATTTTTCGCAATTGCATATGTTCATGTCTACAAAGAGAGAGAGAGCGAGAGCGAGAGCGAGAGAGAGAGAGAGAGAGAGAGAGAGAGAGCATGTGGAGGGGTTTGTGCGTGTGTGTGTGTGTGTGTGTGTGTGTGTGTGTGTGTGTGTGTGTGTGTGTGTGTGTGTGTGTGTGTGTGTGTGTGTGTGTGCGTCTTAACAGGCCATTATGCTGTCCAATCCTTTGTTCCCAAATGGATGCAGGACGGGCAGAATCATGCGTTTAAACAACAAAGGGTCACCAACCCACCATCTCATCTAAATGAGAGATTTTGTAATGATCACAAATACCTCCCCTGACACGGGCTCAATTTCTTTCAACACACCAATCTTTGGCATGGCCCGTTGCCAAATGTGTCTCTAGAGTTAATATCCTGCAGTCGAAATCTTAAAGACTTAAGAGCCCTCCACAGCGGGGCATACATATTTAAAATTATTCTTTAATGTGCTCACATATAATGAATGAAGATATCAAAGAAAATCATAATTTAAGGGGGCATCTTCCAACTGGCTCTTAATTTGGAGGCCATCCTGTATGAATAAATATGCAAAGTCATACCTCATCACCAGCCCCTCCTCCCCCACCCCCATCCCCAGGTTGAACCGCAGACTGTAGCACAACGCTTTGTTGACATGCAAACTATACCGCAATTACCCCGAACGACGGCTCCACGCCGACAATGAAAGGATTGGCGTGTGTTTATTTACGTGCGTGCCTGCGACGTGCACAGCGGTGCGCCCGGCGTGTGCACAGCAGCCCCCTCGACACCAGGGTGGTGAGAAAGGTGAAAGCCATTAAGCAATCGCTGAGTGAAAATGCACTTTGGCTTTCGTCAGATTAAGATAACAGACGCTTACTTAGCGGACGGCGTTACCCAAAGCGTCTGGAGAAAAAAAAATCCCACGAGTGCGTGAATTCTTATCCCGGGTCGCACCGGCGAGAACAACAGCCTGATCCTGACCCTGGCCGTGCCCACGCCAGGCTCCGCCTGCAGGGCAGGACGGGGGGAATTGTCACCGGGCATACCGACCAGTGTACGACACCGCGAGCAAACCCGCAACTAAATCAGCTGAATTTGAGGGAAGGTGTTGTTGTCACATTTTTTGTATCACATTCAATCTCGCTTTCAGATGTGCGGCTGGTGGACTGCCTTTGGAGGAAAAAACAAAACAAAAAGAGCTCCGGTGAATTCCTAGATGTTAGATAATCAAAGATGACTCACTGGAACACACAGCGGCAACATGAAGTGGAAGTAAGAACGACACACGCACGCGAATCAAAGGACATTTTCTTGCTTTTGAATTAGGTTTCCCTAAGTCATAACAGATAATCTTATATAGCTGTGAGTTCATTCATATGGAGCGTCAAGGCACATTATAACAAGCTAGAGTATAGGAGATGTGAGAGTGCGAATACACGTGTGTGTGTGAGTTTATGTGTGTGTGGGTGTGTGTGTGTGTGTGTGTGTGTGTGAGTGTGAGTGTGTTTATCTGTGTGTGTGTGTGTGTGTGTGTGTGTGTGTGTTAATGTGTGTGTATGTTTATATGTGTGTGTGTATGTTTATATGTGTGTGTGTTTGTGTGTTTATGTGTGTGTGTGGGTGCACATCTGTGGGTACAGTTTCTTGGTCACACACCCAGGTGTGGTGGGGGCAGACATTTCCCAGGGGGCATGGCGGTAAATCTCCTTGACAACTGCAGAAAGGAGACATTAAACTTTAACAAGGGGTTCATTAACACACACGCACACACACACACACACACACACACACACACTCACACACAGATGCATGCACGCTCACTAATGAGAAATAAAACTACGCAGATACACTGAGAGATGATCTAAAGACAATCTTGTTATGAACATGAAGTGTATTTCATTAAGCACAAAGTGCCTCGCCATCGTGGAACGACTCCACCCTTTATTCATACCGCAAGCAATGTGCATGGAAACGCATCGGCACCCTTTTGGATTATCGCCGTAATATATGCAAGGCCTTTATGTAAACACTTCATAAAACTTAACGTTCTGTCCCTGATGACAGCGTCTCCCCGTGGCGTGACGGCGGCTCCCTCCTGAAGAGGTGCGTATGCGTGGCGGTAGTAATAACAGTGATGATGGTGATAATAATAAGGAGAGCGCAAGCCAGGACCGGAGACTGGGACAGGATGATCACCGTGCACTCAACACGTTGGGTTCCGCGTCTTGACTCAGAGGCCGTAAAACGTCCACCCGTGATGGAGACGCTGCTGCTGCTGCTGCTGCTGCTGACGGGACACGGCCCCCCCCCCCCCCCCCCCCCCCTCCCGTCACCGCTGTGCTCTCTGCTGTGTTCCTGCCTGAGTCTGCTTTTAATTCTGCCCTCCCTGCCGCAGATCTCCAGAGCCTCTCTCTCTCTCTCTCTCTCTCTCTCTCTCTCTCTCTCTCTCTCTCTCTCTCTCTCTCTCCTCTCTCTCTCTCTCTCTCTCTCTCTCTCTCTCTCTCTCTCTCTCTCTCTCTCTCTCTCTCTCTCTCTCTCTCTCTCATGGTTTCATTTCATTTTCCTCCTCCTCCTCCTCTACTCGTCTGATCCCCCTGACTCCCACTAATCTCCTCTCCTGCCTCCCCTCACTCTCCTCCTTGTCCCTCCCCCCTAACTCTACCCTCTACCTCTACTCCTCTCCTTTCTTCTTCCATCCTCCCCCTCTCTCTCCCTCCCCTCATCTCTGATCCTCCTCATCCTGCTCTCTTCTCTTCCTCGCTGTTGTAATTGAGTGGTTGTCAGGGTAGAAGGTTGGTTATGTTTGAAATTTAAACACACAAACACACACAGACACAGACACACACACACACACACACACACACACATACACACCAGATGTAAATCAAAGTAATATGCACAGCACAGATTTATGTTGATGTCTTCTCACTGATGTGTGTGTGTGTGTGTGTGTGTGTGTGTGTGTGTGTGTGTGTGTGTGTGTGTGTGTGAAAATGTGTGTGTGTGTGTGTGTGTGTATGTGAATACAAATATGAATATGTATGTGTGTGGGTGTTAGTTGGCATGAATATGTGTGTGTGGGCGTGCGTGGGTGTGTGATTGTCTGTGTGTGTGTATGTGTGTGTGCGAGTGTGCGTGTGAGTGCGTGGGTATGTGCAGTCACTTTTTTTTTGTCACTCAGCATGCATCGTGTTTCCAAACTACCGCTAACAAAGTGAACCCCCCCCCCCAGGGATGGGCTCGCCTTCACACACACATCACTGAAGCCGCCGGTTCCTCCACACACTCCCCATGGTGGTCCTCCTATCGCTTCCTCCCCTCCGCCACGCGCAGCCTCCTGGAGGAGAAGGAGGAGGAGAGCCGCCGTGTGGAGTGGTCACCGCTGACTCAGCGCTGTCACCTGACGTCTCCACGGACCCCCAGGGGTCAGCGATGCTGTCAACATGATGCTAACCAGTTCCCCCCCCCCCACACACACACACACACACACACACACACACACACCCACCCACCACCACCCACTGTCTCATCTCTCCCACCGCGAAGACCCCGGGTCCGGTCTCATTGGTCCCTCTGAATGAAAAAGCATCTTTATCTGGCGGTCGGACCCCCCCCCCCACTGCACCACCACCACTCCCCTCCCACGTCCCACATCACTTCTACGGTTCAATGGACTTATGTGTGAAGAACATTCCCATGGTAACATCATTGAGACGAATACATAAAGAGGCTTGCTTGCTCGGTGCCGATGGTTAAATCACTGGCGGTGCACAAACACACGCACGTACGGGCACATCGGGGTGTGCGCAAGAAGCTCCTACTCTTTATAAAAACACAAGCACACACCCCTGGCCTTATCTTCACCAGGTGAAGCGCTTTTCGCAAACCGCGGCTGGTGCTAGGCGTATTTGGCGTGTGTGTGTGTGTGTGTGTGTGTGTGTGTGTGTGTGTGTGGGCTCACTGTCTTTAACTGGGCTTTCAACACCAGTGCTTTCCACCCCACACATGTGACATGTGTGTGGTTGAAAGCACATGCTGACCGACAGCTAGAGACGCGTGTTAACACACACGCTGCACAGCAGTGTGCAGTGGCAGACTGCCATGCTAAAAGTCTACTGTAAGCAGCAAAACGGTGTGGTATCAAAAAATGGTTTTAATACGGGGAGAGCAACCGAGAAGAGAGACAGAGAGAGAGAGAGAGAGAGAGAGAGAGACAGAGAGAGTGAGGAAGAGAGACAGATAAGAGATTAACCTCAGCCTCCACCATTTCCCACCAGCTATTGATGAAATATCTAAGCCATGAAATATGATGGTAGAATTGAACAATGACCGGAATAATACGCATAAAGGTTGCATTCACATACACTATGATCAGTCGCAAGCAAAAATGCACACAGTCGATGCTTCTACCGCAAAAAACACACAACCACACACACAGGCACACGTGCGCACACACACACACACACAAGCACACACACACACACACACACAGGCACACACACACACACACACACACACACACACACGTACACGCACACACACAGCAGCTTGTCCTATGCTTTCTGCGCACATGAAATCCACCTGACTATTTTCTCTGCCAAGCTTCACCTCTTCTCCTCACGCGCCATTAAGTTGTGCACCATTCTGGTTAAAAAGAGAGAGGAGAGAGAAAGTCATCACCACCGCCGACAGACCCAAACCCAACTCATCACTCTCAGCTCTTCTGTCCTCTGTCGTCTTCTCTGTGCGCTCCCTCCATCCTTCCCTCTTTAACCTATAACTGCATCAAACTCCTTTCCATCTCTTATCTCTCTATCCGAGGGTCCATCTTTCCAGATGCTTCCATCTGGTCTCCCTGCATCTTCTACATGGTACATACGCACATGTAGTCCCCCCAGTTGGCTGGAACAGTTTCATATGGCCATGTCTTCCCGCCCATGTGTGATGGACTGTGATCTCATTGGACAGCCAGTGGTTCCCTTCACTTGTAATTCAGTCTGGTACAAAACAGAGTGAGTGACAGCGGTGCACTGGAGGGAGTTGGGACTGCCGAGAGCAACCTTCTCTACAAAGCGGCAGCCGGGGCTCCAAACGGAGAAATCCAGGCTTTAGCTCCTAGCAGGGGTACTACATGTGCGCTAATCCCTTCCAGGCCTGAGATGCACCGTCAGAAGAATATCAATTCTGGCCCGAGAGCCGGGGCGGCTTCATTTTGCCTTCCGTTCTGTAACGTAACCTGCGTGTCAATGCATTCGCCGCGGGACTCGGGTGAGCTCCCCATACGCTGGGGTTGTACCGCGTTAAGCTCTCCTTTTTGACGTGGCGTGGGCATTCACTTTTAACACCCCCGGGTCTCCGGCCTCATAAATAGTCAACTTCAATGAACCACACTGCTTATTAAAAGCCAGGGAGTCCATACATTTGCAATGTGTGGATTCAGCATTCAATGATGGCTTATTGGAGGTTTTGGGAGAAACGTATAATATGGCAATATATTTCCATCTAATACATTAATAATACAGTGTGCAATACATTAAGCGAGTGACAGTGGACGTGGCTGGCCCACCTTGCAATGTTCCGCTGAAGCCTGCTAATCAGTTTAGAATTACAGATAACATAATTGAGTGTAGTTTATGAAACATGGCGTTGGTATTGGCATTGGTGGTTAGAGTACAAGAATAATTAGCACTTTTAAGAAGCGGTTCAGTATCTCTTTGAGACAATGTGCATTTCAGCAGCTTTTGCGGGCATGAAAACAGAAAAGAAAAAAAACAGTAAAATGATTGAAACACCTAAAATATCTGACGCATGGGGCCCTTTGCCTGCTCGATCCAGATTGTGCCAGATCGACACATCCAAAATATAAGTCAGTTAAAGTATTTCCAAATGAAAAACTTTTCTTTCTTTTTTATTTTATTCTACAAAAAATATAAAGTGCTATACAAGGATTCTACCTAAAACCACACATCACATTAGGTGTCTTCACAACGTGACTGGCTGGTAGGTGGCACAGCATAGAGCAGCAAGCATCACGGAACACCTGCATAATGAGCGAGTTAACACAGCTCACCTCAGGAGGAGCGAGACCTCCTGAAGCGATCATCCACCACCGCTGGAAAAAAAAAAGAAGATTCCTCTGCGAGACTCTGGCTCCCATCGGCACAATGAAGAGCAGCGGAGAGAACACACACCCTTGGCTTGTTACCCAAGATCAGGGGGGACAAAAGTGTGGACGCCAATGAGTTCAGCATCCCTTCATGCAATTGATCTGACGTACGGGCGGATTTTAGCAGAGCACGCCCACATATAAATCAAACACGAAACCTGTGTCCTACACAGAGACAAGCCACATGTGCACATCCACGTTATTGACGGCTTATTGACCCCGCTCAAACCAATCGGACAACTCTATCAGAATGAATTACTGGCCGCAATTTCCAAAAGAAAAGTGCATTGCTGAGCTGAAGCATCTGATATTTGGACGGCATGCAGTTCGGCATGAATCTTGGCACATCGCTCCCTTTCTGGATGGCAGAAGTCGATCAAAAGTTAAGGCTTGATGAAACATATTGATTTCCCCTAAAGCTCTGTACTCTAATTACCAGCATCACAAATCAATGCAGTACACGTGTGTGTGTGTGTGTGTGTGTGTGTGTGTGTGTGTGGGTGAGTGTGTGGGTGTGTGTGTGTGAAAGTGTTCCCATTCATGAGTGTGTGCGGACGTGCGTAATTGCATATCATGCAAAATCCAATGTAAATTGGCATTTTCTTGGAGTTATTTTCCATCGATTTGTCCGACTGTGATCTCCACACGCTTAATCCCGGCATGTCGTCCAGCGCCAGGCGCTCTGCGGCGTACCGTGTGATCGGGCGCCGGGCCCGGGCGCCACGGCGATCGGGCCGGCATCCTGTCCGCTCCTGACTACGGCACCGCCGCCCTAACCCTAACCACCCTGCCAGGTGGAATGAAGAATTATGGGAAGCTAATTCCAAGTTATCAACACCGGGTGTGGTTCGGTGGACTTCAATGCTCGCCCTCCCCCCCCCCCCCCAGCAGAACTGACCATCAGATGACACACAGAGTCCACAGAGAACCGGCCACACTCAGAACGAACGGTTCTCCATCACAGCCATTGTGCCCAAAGAGTGAAATGACTGTTATTATTATTATTATTATTATCATTAGAGGGAGAGTTAACTGGTACCCCGTCCACTCATCCTTTGCTGAAAATGTGTTTCAAAATGACCGTGGCAGAGCAAGCGAGGGGCCTTAATGGACACGTCTGTGGGCCACTTCATTTTCTCAGACGCGCACTCGTTACCCACGCTGCAATCTGCTTAATTACAGCGCGATAGTCATACTTTGACGAAGCGCTGTGGCGTAAGGAAGTGTAAACTCATCACACTTGAACTGAAGCCAATCCCCCCTCCACACACACACACACACACACACACACACGCACGCACGCACGCACACGCACACGCACACACACACACACGACACGCCCTTGTTATGTCAAGATGGCGGCTGGGGAGGACACTTGGGTCCCTATGGGTTTTATTCTCACCCGATTCTCCGCAAAGCCCCTGTGACCGTGTACGACCCCCAACCTAATTGAACAGACGTGATAAGCTTTTTAAACTCCTCAAATCCCCGTACAAACCACACATCACATCTTGTTTTGGTATTTCTGTTACATTTTTTTAATTGGACTATAATGACTATGTCCACAAAGTGATGTATGTATGTTTGGCTCGGACCAAAATAGTACAAAAATAATATCACCAAACTGCTGAAAACCAAATAAGAAAGAAAAAAAACATCATGGATACAAGGGAGTTATTCGACATAATGCACAAACATCGGAGGCCAGTTAATAAAATCACAGTACAGAATATATACAACAGAAAAAATACACATGATTCAGTTCAGTTCGTTCGGCTTGTGGATTTACTATATTAATATCACCAGCTCGCAATAACAACAAACCAAGAGGGAAGCAAAAAAATAGCAAAACAAATACAAGAAAACATAACGAAAATAAGACTACTGTGCGTGAGGAAAACGCTGCATGTAAACATTTGACGTGTCAAATGAATAGAAGATCAAAGCTGCGTCTCGAGGATCAGACCGTGCATCCCATGTCTCCATCATTTACATTCGGAATCAAACCGACGCTCCGCGGGCTCATGAGGGCGCGGCTGTTGATCTAAACATGTCAGGGAAGGCGGGCGGTGAACGCCGGTCCGCCTTTCCATCCCGACATGGACGCCTTTTCCCCGGGCCACAGATCCCGGTCGGCCGTCGACGCATCACAGACAAATTGGCCCCTTTGATACGCGGTATCAAACGGACGACCATGGCTAAATAGCGCGCTGGTGCACAGGAATTCTATCAGATGGCGAGTCGCTACTTAGCATTTTGAATCCCTCTGACGAGTCCCGGTGATGTGCTGTGCGTGGACGGACATGAAAGGCCGCGCCGCCGGCATCATCAAAGACGAGGGGGAGACAAAGGACTGCACGGGGTGGAGCGTGAGGATGGCTGCTCCTCTGTGTGCACGTGGGTGCGTGTGTGTGTGTGTGTGTGTGTGTGTGTGTATCTGTGTGTTTGTATGTGTGGGTGTTGAGGGGGGGGGGGGGCTCTGTAGAGACAAGGTGGAGCAAGATGATTGGACCGAGAGAGTGATAAAGATATAGCTGAGCTTCAAGTAGAAGAGTGCAGCAGGGTGTTCTGCTACTCATTTTAATTGAATTTAAAATATCTTTTTTTGTGTGTGTGTGTGTTCTGCGTTGATGAAAGCACGGTAATTGCCAATGGTACAGTCATTATATCTGTTAGTTAGACTCTGTGTGTGTGTGTGTGTGTGTGTGTATGTGGTTGGGGGTGTGCTTGAAGGAGGAGGTAGATCGGTCCTCCTTCCCAGCCTAATTTAACCCGAGTCCCTTGGTCCCCATTATTAATCTGCCATGGACTCTTTATCTTGTGGGTACACACGCGCACGCGCACACACACACACACACACACACACACACACACACACACACACACACACACACACACACACACACACACACACACACACACACACAGTCTTCCTGCCAGAGGTGTATTTTTCCTCTCCTGTGTCACATCCTGTTAATCCTTCTATCACATTGTTCATCACCCTGACTCATAACTCCACTAACATATTTTATTACCACAATGTGCACACACACACACACACACACACACACACACACACACACACACACACACATACACACACACACACACACACACACACACACACACACACACACACACACACACACAAACACACACACACACACACTCCATTGGTAATCAAACACAAATGCAATCAAACAGATACTGTACTGTACACACAAACCTGAGGGGCAGCAATAAGAGCTAAAATGTGTATAGCTTTACAGGAGGAGCACTCTGATTGGATTTAACTCAAATCTAAAACGGCTGAACTGAACCGTCCTGAAATAAGAGCGGGGAGCAGAGAGACAAGGACAGCAGACCCAAACCATGAGCTGATTTAGAGGAAAGAGCAGAGGAGTAAAAGACAGAGGGGAAGACAGGGTGAGGAGGCTGGAGCCCGGTCTGTCCCCCCCCCTCCCTCCCTCAATCTCACCATCCGTCTCTCCCTCCCTCCCCCATCCCTCTCACTCCCCTCTCCCCCGCCCCCCCTCTCTCCCTCCCAGCGCCATTCCTCTTTCTCACTCTCCCACCCTCCCACTCTCTCTACCTCCCTCCATCCCCCTCCCTTTTTCTCTCCCTCCCTCTCTGTAATTCTCATAAACACAGACACACATAACAAACACGTTCCACCCGCCCCAAGGCTAGCAGTGAGCGTCAGTCTGTCTGCTCGTAACTATCTGTCACAGATAACATAGGAATAAACACAGCCGCATGCACGCGCACACGCGCACATACACACACACACACACACACACACACACACACACACACACACACATATGCACTAACACATACACGCAGACAGACATGTCTGATTACATGAGGACGTGCGCACACACACACACACACACACAGAGGCCATAGCCAGTAAGGACACTGTCTCACGTCAGGCCCATATCAGATAATAGGATGCATACACACACTTGCACAAGGACAACACAACACGCACACTCTCTAGGAGTATTACAATTGTTAGGCACCAGCATGGTCACGGTGAAATGTCAATATTCCCATCCACTCAGATTGGGAATTGTGATACTAATTTAAAACTATTGATTGAAACAAATGTGTGTGCGAGTATGTGACTTGCCTTCATATTTATTTGTACTTTTCAACTCAGTTTGTGAAGTACGCTTCAGGAAATGACCATTCATGTCAGTCACACTGCTTTGTTTCAAAAGGAACTGGCAGGCTGCGTTGCGTCTTAGTCACATATTCCTTGAGCTGTACAAATAACACGTCCACCGATAACACGGAACCATTGTCTAATGTGTTTGCATAAGTTGAACCGCAACCGCAATGTCCTGCGTTACTGCAGCCAATGCTGCAGCGTGGAGCAGAATGTTAGCTCAATCCGTTAGCCTAGCCTAACGGTGGTAAGCTTGCTGTACTCATGTAAGCCCTTGTCTTTGGGTTGTGACAGCTTCACACACACACGTTTTAGCTATTCATGTGCAGCAATCACATCTTGTTATGTTTCTCGTGGGTAACTTCCAGACACTCCACATTTTACCCAGAGTGCATTGCGGCCGACCCGACAATGGAATGCGCAGCGCATTCTAGATTGCCATCAACGCAAGCACTTTAATTGGACAGTAAAACACGCAGCAAATTAGGTTCTGAAAACTCAGCGCCTTGTTTACGAGGCCTGAAGTTGAAGCACGGCATTGTTTGGAGGGTAATGCGTGGGCCTGAACCAAAACCGATCCACACTGGAACGCTGATGTGCTACATGCTAGAGGCAGCTCGACAGCCATCACTCGCTCTCTCCAGGCAGGGCTGTAGGCCACAGCAGTGCACATCCGTACGCCCTGTCAGGGCCACGTGTACAACTGCCTCCAATTATTTGTTCACCACCTTGTGATAACCACAGATCTCTTCAAACACGACTTCCTGTGCGGCGCTGTACTCTAACCTAACATCCAGAGCAAAGGATGTTACAGCTAACCGTAGCAGACTGTCTCATTTAGGCTTGTCTGCCCATTTTTTTTTTGCTTAGTTAGC
>JAXIVH010000005.1:13967516-13975016 GCA_036785325.1 Urophycis tenuis | reverse complement strand
GCCAGAGCCATTTCATCCTCTATCCGTCTTTATTACGCGTCCCGGCCCTGTCCACGCCAAACAAATCCATCTTCCGCTCCGCCCGTCTGGCCGCACCTCGCTCTGCCGAGGAGTAGATGTGCGAGTGAGGGTGTGTGTGTGTGTGTGTGTGTGTGTGTGTGTGCGTGCGTGCGTGCGTGCGTGCGTGCGTGCGTGCGTGCGTGCGTGCGTGCGTGCGTGCGTGCGTGCGTGCGTGCGTGCGTGCGTGCGTGCGTGCGTGCGTGCGTGCGTGCGTGCGTGCGTGCGTGCGTGCGTGCGTGCGGTGTGTGTGTGTTATGCACGAGGGACCCCAGTGGGTGTGGATACCGGAGAAACAACAATGACATAGGGTCACACTACAAACCCTGTTAACACTTTGACCTGAAAGTGAATCTTTTCTCTGTTCTCTGTTCTCCCTTCTCCCCTCTCTCTCTCTCTACCTCTCTCTCTCACTCTCTCTCTCTCATCTTCTCACAGTAACTTTCTGCTGTAGAAGACAAACTCAAAGATGTCAACACACAAATCAACTCAGCCATTTCTCCCAGCACGCTCTTGGGTGTCAGACAGTGTTTCGCACATATTTCTCTCTGTCTGTCTTGTGCATGGCTGTGTGACTCTGTGTGTGTGTGTGTGTGTGTGTGTGTGTGTGTGTGTGTGTGTGTGTGTGTGTGTGTGTGTGTGACTGTGTGTGTGTGTGTGTGTCTTAAGACCAACATAAGTCTTGCAGACATAATAAAACAGTACTGAAGTCTAATTGTTACTTTGGCAGTCTGTAATAACATGACCCAGGGTTGTAATAAGCTAACAAATAGGCAGTGGAGCCAAAACACACACACACACACACACACACAAGCACACACACACACACACACACACACACACACACACACACACACACACACACACACACACACACACACACACACACAAGCACACACAGAGCGCCATCTGCTTCAAAAGCTCAGAAACTAGCAGAGGAGTGAATTAAAAAGGGGTAGGGACTAGGCTGGAGGAACATGAGGTAATGCTAGGGTCTGTGTTGGTAGGGACTAGGCTGGAGGAACATGAGGTAATGCTAGGGTCTGTGTTGGTAGGGACTAGGCTGGAGGAACATGAGGTAATGCTAGGGTCTGTGTTAGGTAGGGACTAGGCTGGAGGAACATGAGGTAATGCTAGGGTCTGTGTTGGGTAGGGGCTAGGCTTGAGGAACATGAGGTAATGTGTGTTGGGTAGGGGCTAGGCTTGAGGAACATGAGGTAATGCTATCTGTGTTGGGTAGGGGCTAGGCTTGAGGAACATGAGGTAATGCTATCTGTGTTGGGGTAGGGACTAGGCTTGAGGAACATGAGGTAATGCTATCTGTGTTGGGTAGGGGCTAGGCTTGAGGAACATGAGGTAATGCTATCTGTGTTGGGTAGGGGCTTAGGCTTGAGGAACATGAGGTAATGCTATCTGTGTTGGGTAGGGGCTAGGCTGGAAACTTAGAGGGAACTTAGGGTCTGAGTTGGGGTTTGACTCTTTACGTTGATTCCAACACTAGGTACTTGCAAATATATATATATATATATAATTTGCCCATTTTAAAACAACAAATATGGCTCGACAGCTTGACAGGTTATAAAACATGAGGTGCTGACACACGGGCCTGACGTCTGAGAGTCTGCAGGGGGAGCGCAGCCCACTGGGACTGACCTCCCAGCTGTGTGAGAGTCACGCAGACGCTCACGTGTCCAGCGAGCCGCGAGCCGTCCCCTTACGGTCCTTGCCCCCCCCCGTCTCTCCCACCCATCCCTCTGCCCGTGTCCTCGACCCCCCCCCCCCCCCCCGTCTCTCCCCTCCATCCCTCTGCCCAGGCCATCTGGGCCACGGGCCCCGCTTCTCCACAGCCCCCGTGAACCATCTAATGAGAATAGATCCTGCCATCAAATATTGATGTCCCCTGGAGAATGAATCCACGCGAAGGCGCCACGAGGCGGAGTTTTTTTTTTTTTTTTTTTTCTCTTCCCCAGGAGCTGTAGAAGTCACGATTATTTTCATATTTTGATGAATCGATTGATTTTTTATTTTTTTTCCCTGGCTTTTTGTGAATCATTTAGAACAACGGAAAAATGACCGTTATAAGTTACTGGCCTCCAAGGCTGTGTCTGAAAATGTAAAAATGTGCTGGTTTTGTTGTCAAGTAGCCAAGGAAAATGAAAGCATTCCAAAAAAAAGTATTGTGAAGCCAGTGAAAAACACCTATTTGCAGAAACGCTACAAACTTCAAAATTAGAATGAATTAATATACTGTCGATCAACTCATTAAATAATAAACTCATTACACAAACTCATTATTTCAGCACTGATTTCCGCAGTGCAAAGGCTATACTGAAACGCAAGAGAATATGACAATACATGCATGACATGGATATCATCTGCTATTGTAATTATGTTTTGTTTGACTAGGTGTCAACTGGGATTTCATTTTTTCACTTGTTTTTTTTTACAAAGAAAAACCCCATAACCTTAATTATGTATAAACCTTGCCTTTTTGAACACATTCATCACATAACGTGATGAAGGGGCATTAGGTTAAAACTAAATTGTGGAAGCTTATTTTGGTATTATTCCCTATCATTTCTGGGTTACAATGTTTGCCCAATGTTGAAAACATGTTACTGTTATCTATAATGAGTGAGAGGAGTTGAGTCAAGCTTGTTAATATTTCAGAGGTGTTCAGCATGGATTAACAATAGTTGTGACCGTGCATGGTGGTTAATATTTGGGGGGGGGGTTCCAGTTAGTTATTAACGTAAACATTAACTTCGACATTCACAACGACGTGACGATGCCTTGCGGGCAGATCTGTTGAGTGTCGCTTTTGTTACTAAACACAAGCTTGTAATAGAGCCGTGTTGATGAAATGCTCCCAAGGTGCCCGGCAAGGCCAGGACAACACAAGAGACTCGTCATTAACTCACCTCTACGATCCCCCACTACTCCACTGATAGACTACCTCCACAGCAGGAACGCAGAGATCAGCGCGATAATACCGTCACGCTCATGCCCGACACCGCGGTGTCCGGTATGTGCTGGTCAGTATGGATACCCTACACCGGGAGGTGAGCTGGTCTTTCTGAGCCCCCCAAGCGCCCGCCTCTACGGAGGGAGGACTCGCTCAGACCGATGGAGGAGCGACTGTCAGAGCCAATTAGAGAAGAGAGAGAGAGAGAGAGAATCTCCTTCCCTCCCTCCCTCTCTGTCCTTTCCTCTCATCCTCCTTTCCTTCATAAACCCTCTGCTTGCATTCCGCTTCACCAGCAAACAGACCAGCACCCACAGAACACACAACTACACACAATGGGTACATATGCGACGTGTGTGTGTAGCCGGCAGATAGAGTGCAAGTGCATGTGTATCCAATTCATAAGTGTGTGTGTGTGTGTGTGTGTGTGTGTGTGTGTGTGTGTGTGTGTGTGTGTGTGTGTGTGTGTGTGTGTGTGTGTGCTTGCATGGGCATGCATGTGTGCGCATGTGGTGTGCGTGTTTGCGAGTGTGTGCGTCTGTGGCATCAACACCACAGACTATAGAGAGCGGTAAGCTGAGGCAACTGATCCATTAGGAGAGTCAATAATGAAACAATGCTTTCAGTGGCACTCCGCCTGCACCAGTGCGCGGGTGCGTGTTGGTTCCACGCACGTGAGTAATTAGGGAATAGGCATTGACGGGGAATTTGATGGTTCATTTCTACCTAATGTTCCCGTTGTTTGTTTTCCAGGGTAGGTGCACATAGGGTCACTGCGCAGGCAACAAAACTCCACCATCCATATACGCACACACACATTATGTGTCACTCTTTCTATGTGGGGACCCCCCTCTTCTATACATTGCCCAAAAACATTTCCCTGGTGATAAAAATCTAAACATCTAATCTCTCTAAAAGACGTGTTGGGAAGCGTCAGCAAAAGAGATGAAACAGCTCCATAAAACTAAATAAAGGACGTCAGTTAGTTTTTTATATCACTACCCTGGATAAAAGTGACCCCTGTCCCGCAGAAATTCGTAGGGATTCTGGATCTCTAAAGAAGAGACAAGATGAGCCAAACTTGGAAGGACACATTGCGTTTGTTCAAGAGGCAACCTTCTGCCACATCCAAAGTCAGAGAGGTACGCGCACACGCCGCAAATAGAACGAATCTGCTCAACCGGGGCTGTATTCTAAATAAAACAATGCGGTGCGTTTCTCTAGAACATGGTGATTCTTTCCAGGATATAAAAGGTGATGTGGTTGTGTGTGCCCGCCGAGTGCGCTGCGGGCACAATCCCACGAGCGGAGTGAAACGTACCTCGGCTATACGTCAGAGAGGCCGACGAGGTGTTGTGATCTCCTGGGGGTCCAGCAGCGTTCACCTGGACGCCCCCCTGCCTGCGGGGCGCCGGCGGCGGAGCGACGCTGCGCTGCTGCGGCCGGTGAGTCGGGCTGCGTCCCGGTGCCTTCCTCTTACCGCGTCTCCCTCCAACCGATCGCCTCGGTTCTTCTATTTCTGACCTTCAGCCGAGATGGGCAGCCGAGCAACGCAACTCACTCAAGCTCTTATTTCAACATAAACACCACACCGCCACCTCCGGGGGGAAAAGTAATCCAGTAAAGCGCTTGAATTGTGTATTGCGAGAGTGACCGCCGGTTTGTGTGCAGAGATGGAATAGATGTGTAGGTTTCGGGTTTAATTGGTGACGAAGTTAGATATGACAACGAGCGGTTCTCTCTCTCTCCCCGTCTCTCTCTCCCCCTCTCTCTCTCTCTCTCTCTGGCTCGTCTGCCGTTCGGAGCGGTACTGCGTGCTGCTGGGAAGACAGCAGACCAGCAGCAAACAAAACACACGCCCGGCCAGCCACGTTTTCAGCTGTCCCCGCCCACTACCGTAATACCGAGAACAACGCACAGAAAACAAATGGTAGTAATGGGAGCCTGATGAATGGGGAGCCTTTTGTTTTAATTAAAAATACTGTATTTATCTAACACTTAACTGCCTTATATTTGATAGATATTATTGATTGAAAAAGCGTATTTATGTCATAAAAGCTCACTGTTTTCCCAATGGTAAAATTGGGAAACCTTTTTTTGAAAAGACATAAAAAGCCTTTCTTAAACACTCATATCAAACAACAGGCAACCATTCAAAAGGCCTAAATCCTCATCAGATATCAGCTCTCAGACATCAACGTATAAACAACAGTAGGCCCAGAGTCCCAGCCAGCAGGTCTCCATTTCCTGGGGTTGGTGACATCACACATCATCACGTCAACAGGTCCTCGAGAGAGAGAGCAGATCTTCTGCAACGCCGGTCCCCTGATGAGCCGCTGTGTGCGGACCCCCCGCTGTCTGCCTCCCGGTCTCCACCTCAACTTGTCTGCCTCGACTGCTCAACTCGCCCCTACGGAGCAGTCGGGTTGACTGGGATGTTCAACACCAATCTGGCAGCTCCCTCAGAGACGTGAACCCTCAGTAATGGAAAGTGATCAAGACCTCGTGGACGACGAGAGTACACTGTAACATCTCTCAAGTGATCTCTCAAGTGTGGTGACATGGGCTCACATGGCGGGTGAACAGGGTGTTCATACTCCTTTTTGCTTCCCATTTGTTTCGACCAATCGTGTCGCTGGAAGCGGGGCTCTGTAGTGTGTAATTAGCTATTTACAGTACACACCCACGCGGCCAGCGCTAGTTTTGTGTTAAAAAGTGTCTGTCAACGTATCAAAGCGCAGAACCGCCGCTGCAGAAACACACGCATTACATTCCCTTTTCTGAGAGCTTCATCCACTCCAGGCAAATGAGTTCTGAAAGGTGGAATATCTTTGTAATGAAACAGGAAACCATAACTAACCATAAGGCATAACTCCACCCCCTGTCCGCTTTTACGACCCGAGCTCTGTGCTGTGTCTACCCTCCAGAAGCTCTGCTAGAACAGAGTAGGACGGCTGGATCCAAGATGACAGACCCCTCTCCCTGGGGGGGGGGGGGGGGGGGGGGGGCTGTGTGTGTGTATTCCCATCCCCAGGGTCCGGCATGATATAAGCGTGAGGTGAGTGGGGGGGGAGCTCCACCACCACCACCACCACCAGCTGGGACTCGTACTCCATCTCCTGATTGGGCCGTTTACAGGAAGGCTCTGTGTGTGTGTGACGACTCTGTGTCTGTGTGTGGTCAACCCCTGGCGATCCCCTCCACGGCCGGCTCCATCGCAGAGGCTGACAGCAAAGAGTGCGGGATCAGGAATGGGGTTTATTGCCGGGTGAGTTTGCACGCCGGGGTCTACGCCAGGTTTAATTTGTGACGCGCGGTTTGTCATAAAGGTGAGGACGGATAGGATATGAAAGCAAAAAAAAAAAAAAAAAAAAAACGCCACGCCAAAAAAAAGAAAATACAAAAAGCAACTCTGCAAGGACAGCAAACACAGAAATATATAGAACATCAAAAATCGGGAATGTGACACAGAGCTACAATTGAATCACGCAACCTGATCCCCCTGGGATATTGGATTTCGACCGGACCCACTCACCAGACAATACCTGGACTCTCCTTCTCCGGGGGGGGGGGGGGGGGGGTCACGGACCCCACCGGCACCGCCCCCCGCTGTGGGGCTCCAGGCGTTGAAGCTGTCACCGGCCTGCCGTCGCTCACACTTCACAGCACCTCAACACTCACCGCTTATCTGGAACACACGCCTTTTCCTGTTGGCGCCTGGCGATCACTGGGCTGCACTCCGGGCCCCCGCGCCCGGGATGAAGAATGCTGCAGTCAGTGGTTATAATGGCCGCTACATTGAAAGGGTCACACCGCCGCTATAGTGAGCCGTGTCGATCCTTTGACTGACCGACGGCTCACGTTTGAATGACATCAACGCGTCTTGAGGGAGACACTGCACACCTACCAGTGTACTGATGTAACGTATACCCATGTATCTTACCAGTGCACTGATGTAACATATACCCATGTATGTTACCAGTGCACTGATGTATATACCCATGTATCTTACCAGTGCACTGATGTAACATATACCCATGTATCTTACCAGTGCACTGATGTAAGCATATACCCATGTATCTTACCAGTGCACTGATGTAACATATACCCATGTATCTTACCAGTGCACTGTTGTAACATATACCCATGTATCTTACCAGTCCACTGATGTAACATAGCTTTATGTCTATACAGTTCTCTCTCTCTTTCCATCCATCTAACTGTTCTCTCTCCTTGCTCTCTCTCTCTCTCTCTCCATCTTTATATTTCTCTCTCACTCTCTCACACTCTCTCGCTGTCTTTGTCCCATTATTTCACTTTTGCTCTCTATTTTTCCATCAATCTCCCTCTCTCAATCCATCTCTCTCTCTCTCGCTCTCTTGCTCTCTCACTCTTTGTCTCATTCTTTCACTTTTGCTGTCTATTTTTCCATCCATCTACCTCTTACCTCTTTGCTCTCTCTCTCTCAATCCACCTCC
>JAXIVH010000005.1:13935016-13962516 GCA_036785325.1 Urophycis tenuis | reverse complement strand
GTCGCCCCCGACCGCCCGGCCCTTCATCCACATCACTCTCTAGTATAATCATCCCTTCATCCACATCACTCTCTAGTCTAATCATCCCTTCATCCACATCCCTCTCTATTGTAATCCTCCCTTCATCCACATCACTCTCTAGTCTAATCATCCCTTCATCCACATCACTCTCTAGTCTAGTCATCCCTTCATCCACATCACTCTCTAGTCTAGTCATCCCTTCATCCACATCACTCTCTATTATAATCATCCCTTCATCCACATCACTCTCTATTATAATCATCCCTTTATCCACATCACTATTCTGATCATCTCTCTGTCTGCCTTTCTTTCTCACTTGAGTTCTCTCTCTCTCTCTCTCTCCCATCTATTTCACTCTCCTTCCCCCACTCATCTGACACCCTCTCATATTACTGCACACACATAGGCCTCCACGTAGCACCGCACATAAAGCTTAATGGTTCCTGTTCGTGAACGAGTGTCTAGGATGAACTCAGTGAGGCCAATCTCACTGTTCTCTTCTCGGCAAATGGACTGTCTGGGTCTTCACATCGTTCCCATGTGTATTGTAGTAGCTACAGTAAGGATTAGTTAAAGTAGTAGTATACTAGCAGTAGTATTATCAGTAGCTGGTATAGCTCGGGCATTTTCATGGGATGCATACGAATCAAATGAATTCTAAAAAAAAAGTATGACACAAAAGATGAATATTAGTGCCACATATCTCGGCATTGTTTGTGCCAGCATCTTTCACATCACTGTATTCATCATCGTGGAGTTCGACGTTCGACAGCGTCACAGTGCACACACAAGCCGGGGGAAAAGTTTTGCACAAGACGAGACAAGACAGACAAGCCAACGCAGCACGGCCTGACGTTACCTCCCATTTGTCCCGTTCGATGCGCTACCCAGACACAGAATACATTACAATTACGGCCGGCTCTCTGCGACTCCCACCGGGGGCTGTGGAAGCGCTCCCCCCTGCACGGCATGTCGTGACGTTCACACGCGACGGACGGACGGCTGAATGCACGACAGTGTCACGCGTTTAATGTCTTCCCGTTGCGGTGAACGTGAACACAAAAAAAACGAGTGTCTTTTGTTGTCTCCTTCCTGTCCTTTGTAATTCTTTAAACGTCGCTGCCGCTGTACAGCAGCACGCCCACTCGCTGTTTCTGACGCTGTCTTTTTCGTGACTAATTTGTGTGCGCTTGTATGCCTGCCTGCCTGCGCGCGTGCGTGCGTGTGTTTGTGTGTGTGCGTGTGCGAGCGTGCGTGTATGTGCGTGTGTGCGTGCGGGCGTGCGTGTGTGTGTGTGTGTGTGTGTGTGTGTGTGTGTGTGTGTGTGTGTGTGTGTGCGTGCGTGTGTGTGTGTGTGTGTGTGTCTGTGTGTATTAAGCATCAGTGTATCAGCAGGAATGGATGTGAGATGAGTGTAGAATAAGCCCCCCCCCCCCCACTACTCCCCCGCACCACCACCACCACCACCAGCAGCATCACGCAGGGACAAGGACACTTTTGATTGGCGCTGATGTTCACCCACGCACCACCATCAGTTGTCATTACTCACTATCATGCAGTGATTTAAAGGATTTGACCTCCTCGCGTTTTTGCAGACGCGTAGCGACATCGGCAGGCCGGCCATCATTTGCCATCTATGTCAAACGATGGCCAAACATGTTCAGCAGCTCCCATGGCCGCATCTTTGTTGTGTTCAATCCAGGTAAGTGCACACACACACCTTTTTGATTCTGTGTTCAAAAGCCGCGGCGCATGCTATGAACTCCTGAGGCGCGCGGTCAGAACTCTGAGCGACGACAGCGGCTGCGTTCTCGCGTCTCGGCGATGGCTCTGACTTGCGAGCGCAGAGCGCCATGGCGCTGTGGGGACGGCGAGTGTGGGAGGGTTTTTTATTAGCTGATTGGAACGCAGCCGAAGCAGTCACTTCTGAATCCACACGCAGTGCTCCGCTCTTGGGCTGTTAGGATGTACTGTGTGCAGAACAAGACTGTCAACGAAACGAAAAATGTTCCCTTTTTCCCCGCTGAGCCATTACGTTACAACCGGTGGGTCAAAGCCATAACAAATATGGAGAGCCCGAGGAGCCACTAATAAAGCAAAACTCAAAAGACAGTAAAAGTGAAAAATAACATAAAACCAGTGTTTTGAATATATTGATACAAATAAGTGAACAAAAGGAACCACTACATAACACATTGTTGTGCTGAAGGGGCCGAGGGAGCTGTATATGTGACCATCCCCACTATCTGCTGCCTAACCCTCCTCCAGTGAGATGCTAAACCAGCAGTGTTTCCTGAAAAATACCAGCCTCCATGTACTTTATTAGTCCCGGCTCCAGAAATGTCACCGCACAGTAAGTGCAGCACACAAATTAATAAGCACGAAACGACAAGAGTACACTGTAGAACCACCAAAACTATATCGACACACACAATTATAGATGGATAAGACAATAATCATGGCGCGTAGCTAACATTCATGGCTGGGATCCTTGTACCAACAGGCGCGCTAATGCTAGTGCTACTGGATTATCTTGGTGTGCCCTTCTGATCAAATGTAGGGAATTCATCGTTAGGCCTATGAGTGAAACAGTGAAACAGCGAGACGCTAGGGAGAATCAGCCAGGGAGAATCAGCCGGGGAAAATCAGCCAGGGAGAATCAAGAGAATCAGCGTGGGAGAATCAGCCAGGGAGAATCAACCAGGGAGAATCAACCAGGGAGAATCAAGAGAATCAGCCAGGGAGAATCAAGAGAATCAGCCAGGCAGAATCAGCCAGGGAGAATCAAGAGAATCAGCCAGGCAGAATCAGCCAGGGAGAATCAAGAGAATCAGCCAGGGAGAATCAGCCAGGCATAATCAGCCAGGGAGAATCAACCAGGGAGAATCAACCAGGGAGAATCAAGAGAATCAGCCAGGCAGAATCAGCCAGGGAGAATCAAGAGAAACAGCGTGGGAGAATCAGAATAGTCAGCCAGGGAAAGCAGTTACGCTGCTTGCTAAGCGCTATGCCGCTTAGCGTACAGATGAAGCTAGCCAATAACCGATGGACATGGACTCTGGCGTTCTCCCTGCTCACCGCCAAGGCTTATGTGGCCTTACTGACTCGTTTTATCGTCTCAGGACGCCAAGCGGTAGCGATAAACCAGATGGTAGATAGAGGTGCAATAATGCTTTTCTTTTCCTCTGACTTTGCAACAGAGCAGGGTGAGTGTGTGTGTGTGTTCGCGCGTGTGTGTGTGTGCGTGTGCGTGTGTGTGTATGTGTTTGTTTGTGTGTGCATGCATGTGTGCGTGTGTGTGTGTTTGTTTGTGTGTGCATGCATGTGTGCGTGTGTGTGTGTGTGTGTGTGTGTATGTGTTTGTGTGTGTGTGTGTCTCTGCATTTGTGCGTGTATCTGTGTTGTGTGTGTGTTTGTATGTGGGCGGGTGTGTGTGTGTGTGATTTGTTTGTTAAACTTTTTCCTCTTTCGCCATCTGCTAATTGTATCATCCAGATCCTGAGGTAGCCGTAGGACTGTGGCTCACTAATGACTCTGTTCACACTGTGCTAGCATATAGGCTAACAACAACAACAACAACAACAACAACAACAACAACAACAACCACAACAACCACAACAGGAACACAGGCGTTGGTGGCTGCGGCTGATTGTTGCCGTGGTGCTGCACTGTCGGAGGGGTGCAACACTCCATCAGATTCCTATTATGCAGCTCATAGAGAGGCGTTAGAAACCTCCCAAGATGGAAGCCAGGGATGCACCGTCGAATCATTACAAAGTACTGCATGATCAGCAAGCAATGATACACCCTGTGAATATATACAAACAGACACGCAGACACAGACAGACACGCATACACACATGCACCCACGCTAAAGGATGCAATCAACTCATTTTTCAGTTCCCTTCGGACCCAGCATGCCCACGCACACCCACAGGCACACACACGCACACACACACACGCACACGCACACCACGCACACACACACACACACACACACACACACACGCGCGCACACACGCGCGCACACACACACACACACACCCACACACACACACACACACACACATACACGCACGCGCACACACACACACACACGCAACACAAGAAGAGGGATGCCTGCAGGCTGAGGAATACAAAGCAGCCATGATGCGTTTACATGGACATGTACAGACAGCCGTGTCTGGTTTGAGACAGGAACAAAGCAGGACACTGATACTAAGTGGATCCAATCAGGGCTTTAAGTGACAGACACAGAGCGGCTCATAGGACATGGCCACAAGCAGAGCAGCGCCACCCGCGTTTCCTCTGGCTGCAGACAACATCTTGATGATCGAGATCAAATGCGACTGACGGTGCATTTTACATGCCGTTTAATAAGGCGGCAGAGAGGAGGTTAATCTGGGATCCAGCTGTCCCCCCTGTTTTGTGAGCACGGCATTTCAGGTCACTGAAAACCAAGCTTTTGAGTAACTCCTTCCAGGGCGGAGATATTTTAAAACTCTGGGTGTTTGGTATGGACCAGTGAAGCAGAGGGTTTTTGCAACATGATGACATGGTGACCTCGACTTACACAAGGCAGTCGTTGCTTCACACATGCGCCAGAGACCGACAAACAATGGCGGACGACCATGTTTCTGTGTGGCTAGAACTAGTTAGCCTTAATGACATGTTTACCAGTCAACCTAGCGTTACTCCGTCATTACACTGCGGTGCCGTATTGTTGTTGTATTTGCTGTATTACATAGATTGCTTTCCTGTGGCGTTTCACATAAGCTTCATCACCACTTACTGACCTTACCTTATGTGAACGTTGGTGATATTTTCTTGAACTCTGTTGCTGTGGACAGGAATAATAAGAGAAGGGGGAAAAGAATATGTTTTCATCAACACATGGATGAGGTCTGAGTTAGAATGTGGACGTCGGGGTTCGAACCCAGAACATTTCGTCTGGGCGTCCCAACAGCCAGAACTGGTCTGGCAGGTCGCACAATGAAGCATTTCAGGACCTTCTCTATGAGTGAGGTGGTATGAATGACCATCTGATTGGCCGCTGAGAGAGAGTTGTTTCACAGTGGCAGCAAAGAAGAAGAAGAAGAAGAAGAAAAATCTGAAAAACACTCTGCTTGATATGCATCACTAGCTTCTCCACGGTACCAGGCTGTAGCTTGCAAATGAAAGACTGGGTCTGCAGATACCAGCAGCAGATAAGACACAATACTCCTGTTGCATGCATGGATCTACATGGGATCTACGGCAGGATCCCACATGTCATCGGAACGGATCACCTCACAAGTTTAACTTTGAGAACAAAGTCTGGCGGTTTGGGGGTTGGACTCCCTGCTGAAAGGTTCCAGGTTTGAAACCTCAATGTCTGCACACTACCTGTGTGCATCCTTGAGCAAGATATGCTATACCTCCGTATGAATGCAAGGTCCCTTTGGGTAAACATGTCCGCTGAACTAGAAGTAAAAGAGAAATAACAGCAATTGAGAACCTTGGTCATGTTTGTGAAAATGAGGTGAAGTAGTGGCAGGATGCCCAGACATGATGGAAACAGGGTCGATGAGGGATTTCCCTGTAGCCAAGCTCTGAGTTCAACGTGAGATGAACCCATGTACGCATTCAATAGCAAGAACGCATTAATGACTCCATTGCAAACTCAAAAGCCCACAAACCGAAATCGACTGGATATACAGCCTGGACATCCCCCAAGACGATCCCTCAAACCTCCATATTGTTAAAATGTCACAGAGGGCAAACAAAAAATCCCCAAACTAATAAATGAAAGCTAAGATAAATTCGTTAGCGTTGGCAATTTGGTTGATTGCAGGGCATGTAGGTATGCCTGAGTTCAAGACAAACAACAAATAACAAACAGCAACAAAGCAACACACAGAGGACATTCATTCAGCCCTCTCTTGTATTGACAATGTATTTAGTTCCCTGTCTGCATGCACACAATAGAGCGCTCTGCAGACAGAATGATTTGTCCCTGTTTAATAACAATGCAACACATAAGCAGGTTACTGCCACAAGATGACATTAAGATAACAACTGGGAAAGGAGATATATAACATGTTGTTTAAGAAGAAAATAAATATGTAACTCTATCTATCTATCTATCTATATATATATATATATATATATATATATATATATAATGGAAGGCAATATCCTGCTAAACTTTTACTTAACTGTGAGGAACAATAGCCTTTAATATCGGGCTATGGTTTCAGTCATATTGGAAAAACAATGAAGGAACAAAAGGCCATTGTTCGGGTCGGTTTTTAGAGCGGCAACAACTGGCGGGAGTGACAATGAATACCGTATCAGCTCGTGTCAATCCACAACAATGCCATTTCCCTCTCTCATCACTGGGCAGCCCAGAGGACCCAGGAACAGGCTCTGAGACAGGAACCACTTTATTGGCTTGGAGATTTAGGAAGGGCTCTTTTTTTCCTGAAGCAAGAAAGAGACTGAGGCTGAATATTTCATCGGTGCACATCTGCAGTCAGGCCGACTCCCGCTTCAGACAGAATACACACAGTATTCCAGGACCGGGAGAGGGGAACAGAGAGAAATAGTCAAAGAGAGTTTAATGGAATCAGACTGTTGCCATAAAGGATGACAGGCTAATGTGATTGTCTCTGAAAGGAAAAAAAGAACACAAACATTACAACTCACAGTAAAGGAAAAACGATGGCCGGGCTTTACATGCCCGCTGAGTCATGAAGGCAGGGTGCTGGTGACAATGTCGTGGTTACGCTGTCCACAGCCTACCTGACGGCACGTAGCACGAGACGCCCCACCTATACCCGCTCCCTCATGACATTTACCACTCCCCAATTGGATCAAGATGTCGCGTTGGATAAAGAGGGTTCAATTCCCAGCCGGGCCGGGCAGGTTTCTCGGTCGCACGTTCACAGCCGACCTGAAGGTGTCCTGCAGCAAGATGCCGAAACCTCTAGGGCTCCCTGGTGACATTCACTGCTCCGGAATCCACTTTGGGTGAAGAAGCTGCGTTGGATAAAAGGGTTTGACTCCCGGCCAACAGGTTGCAGGTTGTGGTTGTTCCCCAGTCTACCTGAGGGCATCCTGGAGCGCGGTGGCAACAGGGTGTTCTGACATCACTGCAAAGTCTCATTGGATGCAAGTGTCCAAAAATAAAATAAAAACTAGATGTAGATAATTGTTCCGCTCCTGTAAACAGTGTGACATCTGGCTGCATGCGTGCACTGAGGGTTGAATATTATCCAGGGCACACACACACACACACACACACACACACACACACACACACACACACAAGGCTCATCAGGCGCTGGGAGACTCCATAGGAGGCTTCGCTCTCCACAGGCACCGCTTACAAAATGTGGTCTTCTTCGGACCACAAGTACCACCGTGACAGCCATCACACTGCCATCCCTGGCCTGTCACCGCCAGCGCCGCTGGTTCGGTGTGCGTCCGCATGCGTGGAAAAAAGCGAGACCGTGAAGGCGCATCGAGGCACCGCTCCAAAATCGACACGCTTTTCCTTTGTGCTGGCAATCATTTCACTGGCGTTATGAAAATAGACGTGTCACGAAAATGGAAGACTTACATTTTTTTTTTTGTGTGTGTGTGTGTGCGTGTGAGCAAAGTGCATTTTGGCAATCGATCAGCGCCCGAAGAGATCCAGACTTTGGACGTTCCCCAAGCGGGGAGCTCTCACCGGGACGGCTGCGTTTTGCCGACGCCGTTCGAGAGCTTCCTGCTTGGAAGAGGAACCCGTTCTCCGGGAGCAGATGGCGGCGTTCTGGCGGGCCGCCGTGTGACACAATATGTGAGGGCTCGGGTTTTGGCGGGGAGCCCAATCCACGGGGTGTGAATGTGTGCGTCTTCTTCGTCTCCTTCTTCTTCGTCTCCTTCGTCTTCTTCTTCTTCTTCTCTGGCAAAAAAAAAAGGAGCAGGATTTCCTCCTCCAAACCAGAGGGAGCCACCGGGGGGGGGGGGGGGTCCCACAAAGGGGACACAAAGCCCACTCAGAGCAAGGGCGCGCCAGGCGAGGCAAGGCGAGGCGAGGCGAGGCTTATTTATCGAGCGCCCTTCAGACACAAAGGCCCTTCAGAGTGCTTTGCATTAGCAGGAACCACATGTTAGACATTAGACGGGCAACCGGTACAAGGCAGGGCGCAAGACGTCATCTTCCACTGTAGAAATGCAGGATCACATGTAGAGAGTATGATCATAAATATGCCAGGGCAGATATATACGGTTTTGGTAAAAGTAGCAGAGGTGGACAGCCCTGAATTTAAAGTGTACGAAGTTATGGACCATGTTTGAGACAGATCTCAGGGTGCTCTGTAAGGTTTGTTCCAAAACATTAAACAGCCTGGACGGATGTTAAATAAAGGCATTTTAAAAGTGCAACAAAAAAAAAAGACCAAGGATTGTCCTCAAGAACACATCACTAGCAAGCGATGGGTGTGAGGGACTTTATTTTGGTACTGGTGTTCTCTGAAATACCGAGCTTATCTTTATTCAGCCCTGACTAAACGTTGTGAATACAATATAGGCAAGGAGACGACTGTAGGCTTATGCGGAGTTTACACAAGGCTTATACAGCTATACTTCACTTATTTGTGTTGGAAAGATGGATGGAAGCTATGCATATTTATTTGCTTCATTAGATATAATTCATATTGCTATACTTCTTCATAGGTATTTACAGAACAAAGGACAGCCAAAATACAACTCTTATTCAAACAAATTGGGAATGAACCCCCATAATAAACCTGGTAGAGTAATATTAAATACACTCTGTTTCATCTGGAATTACTTCCAGGCACATTTTACATTTGCATAATTATGAGACAACACAAAGGTTTATTTTTTAACGTGTGAAAAAAGGGTATCTGCATTGCTAAATTCCAAACAATCTCGTTGGCCAAATCCTCAAGACAAAATGAGATACTGAAATGAAAAATGACTCCGGAGGGATTCACACGAGGCAAATTTGAGTCAAATTAGGAACGTTTGTGCCTTTTGATCAGCTCCTCTACGTTCTGCCCATTTCTTGTGTATTAGGTCGAAGAACATGAAACACGATAGAGAGACAGTGAGAGGAGCAGAGTAGCTACAGAGAGAGAGAGAGAGACAGACAGACACACAAAGAGAAGCGAGAATCGAGTGAAGAGCACATTAAACGCAGAGCTTTAGTACCAAGCTGAAAGTCATTTAGAGCATTGCGACAAACGCTTCCCCCGACACACCTGCGCCCCCCGAATGGCTGTGTATGCACGTGCACACGCGCACACACACACACACACACACACACACACACACACACACACACACACACACCAAGCACACGCACACACACACACACACACACACACACACCAAGCACACGCATGCGAATGTTCTGCGTAAGGATGAGTGAACTCATTTGCGTGAAAATATTTTCCTAAATGACAAATGGGGAGAGAAAATGGAATGTATCAGCATTAACTGAGAAAGATGAGAGATGAAGGGAGGGGAGAAGATGAAGATTGGCAGAAGAGGCAGGGATTCCTCTGGAACAAAGAGTTCTGGCATATCAAGCATGTGTGCGTGTGTCTGTGTGTGTGTGTGTGTGTGTGTGGGTGTTTTGTGTGCATGCGTATGTGTGTCCGCATGTGTGTGTGTGTTTGTGTGTGTTTATATGTGCATGTGTGTCCAAATGTGTGGGTGTGTGTGTGGGTGTGTTTGTATGAGCATGTGCGTTAATTGTTAAGCAATTTCCCTCTGGGATTATTAAAGTATTTCTGTCTGTGTGTGTGTGTTTGTATGCACGGGTGTGTGCAGAGGGCATGGAGAATGCCGTACAGATTTCCTATAAAAAGGCTAAATAAAGTGAGCGCGAAAGAGCAAATGAGAGGCAGACAGAAGACCCATGGCTAGGAGTGAAGAGAGTGCAGAGTAGTGAGTGTAGTGCATGTGGAGGTGGATGGGAAGGCATGAGGTTACTTTTCGCAATTAACCTTTCGAATCACAAGTTGCGCCAAGCTGAAGTCAGGATTCGCTACACTGGAGCTTTTCTTAACCGTGTCAGCAAATATCTTACCCTCCAATATAATCAAAAGCAGTCCAAAGTGTGTGTGTGTGCATGTGTGCGCGTGTGTGCGTGTGCGTGTGCGTGTGCGTGTGCGTGCGTGTGCGTGTGTGTGCGTGTGTGTGTGTGTGTGTGTGTGTGTGTATCTGTGTGTGTGTGTGTGTGTGTTCAAGGTGACCTCTTTCTCACCCACTGTTTACAAAATGGACATGTCTCTCTCTTGGTGGTGACACATCAGTTGCCACTATTTCACCTTTTTTCCCCTCACCGCTGATAGGTGAGAACATGTCACTTATATCAAGCCACTTCCACTGAAGTGGAACTCTTCAATTAGGTCTGAGCAAACTTTTCGTGCTGAGCGTCATAAATCCACATCGCTGCTTGGTCAAAATCATAGCATCTTTCACATTTGAAAGAACATGATACTGAAAGCACTTTGAGACTTTTTGGAGGGTTTGCGTCCTTCCATGCTAACTGATATTTTAACATTTCCAACTGCAAACGACATATTATACAACCAATATGTTAGCATTTAGGCTTCAACAGATAGCTACATATGAGACATAAAACTAACATGTTCTCGTTCACGACAATTAATATGGAGTTCAACAGTTTATTTACATGCTAGCTACACAATTGTTGTTCGTACATCATTCTCCCAGTAATGTGATGTATTTGTTGGCTGAAGACGTTTCAGACAAATTCCTCCCCTTGAAATGTTGGATAGTGGGGTCTTTTTATATTTGTACTCAGCAACAGCAATATCCATGAATCAATTCTACTGGTGAATTTTGTTTCATTTTGTAGTGGAGTTGTTTCAAAGCAGCCATGCTGACATTATTCAGGGACAGCTTGTGGAGTGTATGTTTTGAAGGTTATTGATAATGTGTCGTTTGATGAGGCTGTGTCACATCCGTGGTGTTTGCACACATGCACCGTGTCCATTCCTGTTTGATCACTGCTTCTATTTTAAGACCCACCTTCTGGAGTCATTGGGGTGAGCAGAAATAAAGGCTTCCCTCCTGTCAGCCATATTGGAGCCAAACTCCCCCACGGTTACACGCAGAATTACAACATGTATGTATTCAAATGCGGCCGTTGAGACACATTTTTAACTAATTGGCCTATTTCATTCACATATGGATTCACCAACTGTGTTTATATTTTCTGATTGATCCACAACATCACTGCACAATCTCTTACAATGATCTCGATGCCCATATAGTTTAGCTTTAAATGAGCGTGATTCAATTGGTAGTTCATTTCTAATTTTTAGACTAGAAGTGGATACTATAAGCGTTTAGGCAACATTGTCATTCTGACATTCTCACCAGTCCTGAAGATGACAAGTAGGCCTATATAGCCTTGTGAAATTCCTGTCCAGTAAATGTGTTTAACATCTTATCGTAAATGAAATTAAGGTTTAAGACATTTTCTAATGAATTAATATTTCACATTACCACCTGCAATTCTGAGACACATTTGGAGCAGACACAAATGAAGATCCTTTGGGACACACACACACACACACACAACCTCACACACACACACACACACACACACACACACACACACACACACACACACACACACACACACACACACACACACACACACACACAACCTCACACACACACACACACACAGGCCATAGGGTATGAGCTAATTGAGAGCTAATTGTCTGCCATTTCCACCTGTCTTTCATTAGCAAAAGACAATGAGGTAATTACATTTTGCAGTTAACATCAGTGGCAGATCGTTAGTTGCTCACGCCTGCTGCAGGAGGAGGAGAAAAACGGCACAACAATGTTTTACACTCTGTTTAATAAACAGAAAGTATTAGAAACATCCCATGCCTACTAATGGTGTGTGCCCACCCCAGGCGTTTCTTATCTGAAATTAGGCTGTCCAGGGTGAAAACAAATGACACAATGCATCCATTTTAAGTGCAGCATATTAAAAAGGTGTACATGTAAGAGGATCGGCGATTCCGCGTTGTGCAAAAAATATGCGTGCGAAAAAAAAGAAGTCACCACTGATGAATACTCCACCTGTTTTATTTTTTGTAAGCTTTTTTTTTTTCCTGCCGCTGTGACAGGACCTCTTCTGGAACCGCATCTCGTCACAAAAACCGAGTGAAAAAACCCCCCGAAAACAAAGCTGTGAAAAATGCCAGCACTTTTAAACGATGAGAGGCGAATCCCGGATGTGGCTGACTCCATTAAAGCCACTCTGCGCTCCATTCACTGTTATTACCTCGCCTGCGTTTCCATGTTCAGCATGGACCCTGGCCCTCCCTGTCCAGCCATTACCCCCCACCGCCACACACACACACACTCACAAAACCCCCTGCTGCTGAAACACACACACACAACCCCCTGCTGCCCACATACCGACACACACACACACACACACACACACACACACACACAAACACACATACACACCATCACCCAGTGCCTCTGAGCACCTTTTAAGAGCATTTTTCCAATACACCAAACCGCTATATAAATATAAATATATATATATATATATATAATGTTTTCCATGTTGATTTCTGTGTGCGTAACCAACGGCATACACACTCTGCGGCCCACGGCATCTGTAAGTGCTGAGGCCAAGCGTTGGCCTAATGGGCTGGGACCGCCGACCTCTCTGCTTAGCCGACAGAATCCCACCATGTTCACGTGCACGCACGCACACACACACACACACACACACACATGCACGCGTGGCACGCCAGCCAGCGGCGAGACACTGACCTGCTCCTCTCACTGGCCGGACTGAACCGGCGTTTGAACGCTCTGCTGGTCAGGTGACGTCCGTGGACCGCAGCCACGCCGCCACGGCGCTCCGGTCGATATTCACCGGCGCCGGCGGTTTACAGCGCTTTTGACCCGAGGGAACGCCGAGAGACGTCAAAGACGTTGTAGGCCACGTGTTGCTGCGTTACGCGTAGACGCACACTGCCATGTCGCGTATTTCAACATTTTATACCGCGCAGCTTTTGAAGGAACAAAGCAGGGGACGCTTTTAAAGGACATCTGAACGACATGCATGTTATCTCGTCGTGTTATCTCCGCACGTTAACTTCTCTCCTGCTGCCCAGCCGCCTCTCAGCATCTTCATTGACTCGGAGGGGGGGGGGGGGGGTGACTCCCCACACAGCCGGACCCCGACTGGACATCTGTATAATGTGTGTGGTGCTGCTCCGCTTCTGGTCACTGGCCAAACTCACTAATGAACCTCTCTCTGGAGCAGAGGAGCGTTGCCATGGAGAAAGGGAGGTACTGAGGGAGGGAGGGAGAGAGGGAGGGAGGGAGGGAGAGAGGGAGGGAGGGAGGGAGGGAGGGAGGGCCAGGTCTCATCAATCAAAACACCATCGATTAGCAGGAATCAGCCTAAAGCAGTTATCAATGATTTCTGTTCCCCAGGATGCTGTTTAGGTGTTGGTTGTATCGCTGTAGTTTGTTTCGATAAGATAAACCCTGTTATTAGAGTTGCCTTGGATCCAAAGTGCAGACGTTTATTCTCTTCTAAAGGACTAGTGGAGCAGGACCCTGCTGTGTGTAATTGTGTGGCGCAAAATAAGCAGTTTTGCAAGCGATTAACCTGTAGCCTGCTGGGGGGTTCTAAACCTGAAAACAAATACTAAACTCAACAGAAATGGCAAAATTGGCCTGTTGTAATTTTATGTGAGAATCTTTCAGCAAATATGGGCGTCCTTTTATTTGTTGTTGGAATGAAACCTCACATCTTTCCATCTCTCATGCGTGTCATGGTTGCTCTGGTTCCAGCAGAAACACCACTGACTTCCCTCCGTGTACTTTCTGTTCCACAACTTCCTCCATCTTAGATGTCAGAACTGAAAACCAACCTTAACACACTTAAGGAAAAAATGAATTGTGTCTTTTCAAAGTGGATTCAGTTTGACCTCCTCAGTGACCTAACAGAAGTATTTATGCAACACAAATATGTCGGTCGGTTGGTCCATAAACATCCGGATGGGTGCAGCTACATTTTTTCTCAAAAATATCTCAGGGTTGTTTTTTTTGCAACTGATGAATCAAGAGTCTTAACGTTTGAATACGAAAGGCAGCGCGCTGGGAATTTGGGGCTGAACAAGGTGAAGGGAAATGCTTCAACATGGCGTATAACTTCAAGGGAATAAAAGGAAGAAGAAAAAAAAAAGTAGGAAAGCAAGGAAAAGAAAAAAACAAGTTTCCTTGGTCTGGTAAATAAAAGATAAGGTGTGCAGAGGGACTTGGGTTGCAGCCATCACTGTGGTCAAGTTAATTAGCTTAGGAACTCCAAACACCCAGACCTGCACTAAAACAGCTAAACAAACCGCCCTCCAGGGTCTGAAGTCCGTGGTTGCCCATAAATACAGTACAGTCTGGAGCACAGCGGCTCGCGTGCAAACACGCGTTGGGTACGTGGACCGTATACAGAGCACGTCCCCATCACGGACCACGCTTGTGTCAGGTCTGGGTCTCTGGACGTTAATTCAATAGTACATTTTCAGCACTACACACTTGGTAAGATGTTCAGCATCACAACGTGTGGAGGAGATGTCTGCACTGCGGACTCAAGGAGCTGAGTGGTATTGTGGGGTCACCGCCTTTTTTGGGTATAATCTACTTTTTGGGAAAATCAAAATGAGTCATTTTCAGAGGCAGTAATGTGGAGAGAGAGGTAGGGAGAGACAGGGAGAGAGAGAGAGAGAGAGAGAGAGAGAGAGAGAGAGAGAGAGAGGGAGAGAGAGATAAAGAGACAGAGATAGAGAGACGGAGGAGCGAGAGAGAGAGACAGGGATAGAGAGGAGACGGGGAGACAGAGAGAGATAGGAATAGATAGAGAGAGACAGAGAGGGAGGGGGAGAGAGAAAGACAGAGCGGGGAGAGAGAGAGCAAGAGAGAGAGAGGGGAGAGAGAGAGAGAGACAGGGATAGAGAGGAGACAGAGGGACAGGCGCGTAGAATACGGTGGGGACGGTGGGGACGCGTACCTACCAGTTTTCGTCATGAGTCATTTTGTACCCACCACTTTTTATGAAAGAATCCTCCGTGTGGGACTCGCAACGGTGTCTTTCACCACTACGTCAGTAAATGCAGTCTGAGTTACGTCATGCTCGACGAAGAGAGAAAAACTCCACTCTTACAAGTCGCTTGTATGACAGGGTCACAAGCGGACTTCTCACGCGGTCACGAGCGGAGTGGTAGTGGTATGACAAGATGCCATAGTGCATTGAGTAATGGTGCTCCCTGACTCATCCCAAAAACAACAGTCAACAAAGTGAACGTAATGAAACAGTGAAATGCAACCCAACACGTCCTGAACATTCGCCTCCAAACCCTATCTAATAGCAATAACATGTAATGACACAGAATGCCAGAATGTCGCAATGCATTCTGGGAAACACTCCCCCAACACGTTACAATATCCACGATTTCCTCAGGCAAGTACAAGTTGAACTGATAATACAAGAAAACACAAAAGCATTAACCTAATTTACACAAAATAGAAACAACATTTAATTTGATTTGTGTCCGATGACGAGAGAGAGACGGAGAGAGAGCTAGCACTTTGGTAGAGAGACATAGAGTAACAATAACAGAGAGCGAGGGCCGGTCTCGATAAAGCCGTTAATCAGAGAAATGAAACGTTATTTCCCGATTGTTTCACAGCAGTTACATTCAGCAGGTAGACACGGCCATGAACTGCACCTATCTGAATCACATTATCCAATGAAAAGTATTAGAGCTCTGTGCGTGAGCATAGTCAAGACATCGCGTCTGTGTGTGTGTGCGTGCGTGTGCGTGTGTGTCATCATCACATTTTTGTATACATTTTTATTAATTAACATGACCTGCGCGAAAGGGGGAAAATGAATGCGCATCATTGTACCCAGCACTTCTGAAAATGCACTTCCGAATGCGTTTCTGTCCCCAGCACATTTCAAACCAAACCTACGCCCATGCAGAGGGAGACAGAGATAGAGAGGAGACAGAGGGAGACAGAGATAGAGACAGAGCGGGAGAGACAGATAGAGACAGAGAGGGAGGGAGAGAGAGAGACAGAGAGAAAGAGAGAGAGAGAGAGAGAGAGAGAGAGAGAGAGAGAGAGAGAGAGAGAGAGAGAGAGAGAGAGTGGGGGGAGAGAGAGAGAGAACAGAGCAGTTAACCTGAAGAGAAAAAACACAACGACAGGCTACTTAGGCTGGCTGGAGACCCCTTGACCTCTGGTGTCTTTCATGAAGCCTGGAGCCTCCAAATAATTGGATGGTATTCTCACAGCATTTTTTTTCCTCTCAGACTCCCGTCTCCTCGTTCCCCCCCCCCCCACCACCACCACCACCACACACATTGTTTTTCTCTTTTCAATACTTATTTAGTTGTTATCCCAGACATCCTTCCTGCCTATTTATATGTTCCACTTTCCTTCCATTCGGTGTTTGTAACCCTGCTGTCTATCTCTGTCTGTCTCTCTCTCTCTCTCTCTCTCTCTTTCTCTGTATCTCTGTCTATCTGTCTGTCCTTCCCTCTCTAATGCTACATTGCCTCAGGTCGAGTTTAGCAGTTCGTGCGCCCCCCCAGGCTAAGTGTTCACTGATATGTGGTAAGTTTGGCCCAACAAGTTAGACAGACACACCATGGTGGAGACTGAACACAGCCAGACCCCAGCGAAGCACTCCTGCATACAGACCCCTATGCATTGACATTGGACATGGGACGACAGCGACAGAATGCCAGATGTGTGTGTCTGTGTGTGTGTGTGTGTGTGTGTGTGTGTGTGTGTGTGTGTGTGTGTGTGTGTGTGTATGTGTGTGCGTGTGTGAGTGTGCATGAGTGCGTGCAGGAAAAAGTCCTTCACCTGAAATGTACCGTCAGGATTAATAATCAACTCTTCACGAAAGACTAGAATAACCTTATTTTTTATTTCTAGGTTTCTATAAATTATTCAAGTGGTGTAATTTAAGGGACCTAGACTGCAGGTGCCCCGGCTATTGTTAGCTAGCAGCAGATAGATGGAGGTGTACATTTGGTGACCGACGGCGAGGGGAACTGAAGGGCTGAAATGAAAGAGATAACATGCGTAGCAGTACAGTGTCCTGGCTGGAGTCAGATCGAGCAGTTCTGAATGAATAAAGACAATGTGTCACGACCAATCTGTCAGCCAATGAAATGAGAGACCCTCCAGAGTCCAGAGGTCTGGCCAAGCCATCTGTCACAACCGGACCAAAACCTGACGGACAACCCAGAGTGGGGAAAACCTCAAGTGTTCTTCAAATCTTCTTCTCAAAACTCAACTCATGGTTAAACTCTCAGCAAAGCTCCACCCAACGTTTAACTCATCCTCTGCTCAAAGCTCTTCATCAATCTCAATGCAAAGCTCTTTTCAAAGCTTTCAAACACCGGGGCGAAGCCTCTGCTCAAACACACTCAAATATTGGGAAAAAAAAACCCCCTAGAATAAGTACATATTTATATCCCAATTCACAACAAGGTCTGAAAGGCCTCACTTGGGTGCATGTCCATAATTGTAGGGTCATGGAGCCAGGTGACAGGCTCTGTAATTACAGCCACTGCCAGCAGACTACCTGTCGTCTCTGGCTGGCCAAACAACAGGACCCAGAGACAAGGGAGACAAGAAAATGACAACGCTAGCGAGGGGAAAAGAACAAGCTGAGTAACGTTCATGTACTGGTTGAACAGGCTTACATGAACAGTATACAATCTGCCCCCGTGTGTGTGTGTGTGTGTGTGTGTGTGTGTGTGTGTGTGTGTGTCTGTGTCTGTGTGTGTGTGTGTGTGTGTGTGTGTGTGTGTGTGTGTGTGTTTGTGTGTGTGTGCGTGCGTGCCTGTGTGTATGTGTATGCTGAAAAGAAATGATTATATCATCAGATGTGATAACGCTACTGAGTTCTGTATCAGTACTAATAGTATGTTTTATGATATTATTATAAGCAATAATACACTTATTGTTATTGCTCGCCTGATGTTACAGACGGTTGTTCAATTTTGTTGGCGTGAGTTCACCAAATTATATTTGCATTTGATTAATTTTATGCTTATATCTTCTATTAAAAAAACACTCTGGAGAAATTAAGTATGGCATTCAGTGTTATACGACTCAATATAGTCACAGACAGCCACACAATACAGACAACCAAACACACACACACACACACACACACACACACACACACACACACACACACACACACACACACACACACAAAAACACACACCCAGAGACTATAAGCACAAAGGAGTCAATGAAACACACATATGCACACACAATTGTCACACACACACACACACACACACACACACACACACACACACACACACAGACACACCCTCTGGCAAGTGTACATCATCCTGACAGAACACCAGACGACACTTCTGTCCCACGTCTGAATAGCTGTGTTAGGACGACGATGTCTATGAAAACAACCACAGCAACGCAGTGCCTCCGTGCCTCTTGCTTACTGAACGTCTCGAAAGGGCTCGGGAGTGTTGAACACGCAATAATTATTATTACCGAAACGTGTTTTTCTTTTCTCCATTTACCTCCACAGTTGCCAAAAAGGGGTGTGTGTGTGTGTGTGTGGGGGGGGGGGGGGGGTCTTGTGGTTTCGCCCCCTCATTCCAGTTTTTCAACTACTGCAGTGGCGCCCAACGATCGTCCATGAAAATAGTCAATTGATCTAGAGAAAGAAATAAGGTTTATGATGCACGGGGCGCTACCGCGAAGAACGGAGCCCGTGTGGAAACGCGCACGCACACAGAAACACACACCCACACACACGCGCGCGCGCGCGCACACACGCACACACACACACGCGCGTTGCTCCTGGAGCTCTATCACCCAGAGGGGGCCCCCATCATGGCAGCTGTTTGTTTTATCGCTGTGGCAAAATGACCCCCCGATCTTTCAACTCTGCTTGATTTCATTGTAATGGCTCTGTCGTGGAGCCCCTTGTTTATGAGCAGTCAACAGCAAAAGAGGAGACACACACGCGCGGGCACACACGCACGCACGCAGGCACGCACACACACACACACACACACACACACACACACACACACACACACACACACACACACACACACACACAGACCACCATTGAGAACCGATTGTTAAACGTCGGTTTAACAATATCTTTAAACCACTCATTGATGGCCAACAAAAAAAGCTTGTAATTTTAGTCATATTTTGAATTGAGCATCCTTTTTTGTAATTGCAAGTCCAAAACTGACATTGGCATTTTTTTCTCCGCCCGCAGAAAGCGGGGATTCTGCAGAATGACCGGGAATACAATTAAAGAGGGATCAATGTAGTCATCCTGCTGTCAGCCATTACTGGCCTAATGAGAACACAGACACACACATTACCACCACCAAGGACATTAGCATAATGAACTAGCCTCCGGGCTACACACACATCTGTGGGGAGGAAAGAGCAGTATTAGGCACCCACCGATACACACTTTCGACACACACACACACACACACAAACGCCACGAGATGGGCTGTGCACGCCAATCAGCGTCCTCAATCATCTGGACTGTACCCATGGGACTTACCAGCTTACTTATAAACGCACATACACACATTCCCACTGATTCCAGCTTGTGCGCGGAGTGTTTTGGGGTTGCTTGTTCAGCAGGTGCATCCTCTGTCTAAACTCTCAGCAAGAGGCCAGCAGAGCAGCAGGTACAAGACAGGAGTGACTTTTGCTGCCTTGATTGCAGCCGACAGAAGCTACATAATGCATTGTATTGGTTTTGTGTGTGTGTGTGTGTGTGTGTGTGCGTGCCGAGTACCTACACATTTCCACCCACGCCGGTGCATAGCTAATGACTTAAAGGTGCAGTTTGTGTAGCGATCCGCGGCTCCTCGCTGATCGGACGAGGCAGACATGGAATGTAATATTCAGCAGTATGTTTTAATTAGTCTTTGATCCCGTGAACATAAGAACTGTGTTTCTGTTACCTCAGAGTGAGCCCACACATCTAGATTGGGAGCAGGTCCACAGGGGGACCGCCATGTTTCCACAGTGGCCCAAATGGTCCAACAGTATAGTAAGTGTAAGCTGTTGTAGACGATGACATCATTTTAGATAACCTAGCCAGTAGCGTCTCCTGCACCGTTAGAAAGGGTGGTGAGAGGGGTGAGGAGGGTGAGGGGGTGAGGAGGGAGGGTGTAATCAGTATGTTGAAATCTGCAGCCTCACCACTGGAGACCTCTTCTTCAAAATGCACCCCCAACGTCTTGAAGGGGAAAGATGCATACTGGGAGCTTAAAATCAATCAAGTTGGGCTCTGAATGTGTTACTGTGTTGCACTTAAAGGCGGTTTAAAGCAAGGCCCTGTTGAACCTGTAGGTGTGTGTGTGTGTGGCATGCGTGTGTGTCTAGCTTTCAATCTGACTGGCTTGAGCTCCGGCGCACACGCGCACACACACACACACACACACACACACACACACACACACACACACACACACACACACACACACACACACACACACAACCACACACACAACCACACACACACACACACACACACACACACACACACACACAGTGATAAACAAACACCACTCACGGTTCTCAATATCTACAATCAACATTTATAGAGATATTACAAAAAAAACACAACTGTGGTACATATCATTTATAAAAACTATGATAATAACAAAATCAACAGCAACATAAATAGTTTACAATGTCCTACACAGTATAAAATCTCGGTCCTCTTCCCAGAGACTGGAGGCTTGAGGGAATGGCGGCCAATGAAACTGCATTTCATTTCAAATGCTTTCTCTTGATTGTTCCTAATAGCATCCCCGCTGCCCCCCCGGGCAAATGTCAGCCATTTCAATTAAAGTATTTTCCCTAATCTAACTTGAAACCATTTGTCCTTTTTTGATCCCACAGAAGCCATTTCTGTCCTAATTTTTTTATCACAACAGTTAATCAAATGAGATCCAAGCGACGGCGTTATAAAGACACGAGAAAGCAATATCAGACTGACCGCGACACGATGACACACTGACATGACATGGTCCTGACACCTGATTGGGCTCGCGATAGCCCTGGTGAAAATGTCTTCGCTGTTAAATCCTGCATGGACGGAACAGCTGCATCCCTGCTAGCTATGATCTATAATAAATTACATCCAACTGTTTTCTTCCCATTACTATTAGTGTTCTTGTTTGGGGAATTAATTATCTTCATCCCATGTATAGATCATTAATGTGGTGATGGGGGGGGGGGGGTGGTGGATAGAGTGATGAAAACCCACCCACATCATTCCTGTTTCTTCCATTCTAAAAGATTGGGTCTTTGATGAGGAGGACATTACGTTATTGGATTTGGAGGCTTTGAGGAGGAATCTCAGTGAGGGGGGGGGGGGGGGGGGGGGGGTGGTGGGAACAAAAAACGAGCCGCATCCCATTGAAAAGAAACGAGAAGAAGCGGATGGCTCTCCGTAGTCGCTTGTGCCGGTGTGTCGCGTGGACGAGGAGGCGATGCGGGGCGGTGGCTACGGTCAGGCGTGTACGTGGTGATGCTGATGAGGTACGACGGAGGTATGTACATGGGTGACCCTGTGGCGGCTCTGTGCAGGAATGTCTTCTTCTATACAGTGGCTTGTCTCGTCCGTCGGGCGGCTCTCTCCCGCTGTGATCCCCGACCGCGTCTCTCTCTCTTCTGCGCGTCTCAACAGCACATCTTCTCTCAAGAGACATCTTTTAAATGCTTTTTAATACTCAACGGAAACGAGTCTTAGGACCCGGGGAGGGGGAAGCCCTCTGGGTGCTGTCGTGTTTTTGTGGGTATTGTTCTGTGCTGTCTTGCATGTGTATGACTGTGTGGGTTTGCGTGTGTGTGTGTGTGTGTATGTGCACATGTTTGCATGTTTGTATATGTGCACGTGTTTGCATGTGCGTGCTTGTGTGTTTTTGTGTGTGCATGAGGATGCTTGTGTGTTTGTGCATGGGTGTATATGTGTATGTTGGTGTGTGTGCATGTGTGCACTGTGTACGTGTGTATATGTGTATGTGTGTTTGTGTGTGTGTGTACAAGTGCGTAACTGTATGTTTGTGTGTGTGTGTGCATGTGTATTCTGTGCATGCGCATACATGTGTGTGTTTGTGTGTACTGTGAATGTGCGTACGTGTGCGTGTTTGTGTGTACTGTGTATGTGTGTGTTTGTGTGTACTGTGTATGTGCGTACATGTGCGTGTTTGTGTGTACGTGTGTGCGCACGTGTATGCATGTGTATGCTGCATACATGTGTGGGTGCATGTGTGCACTGTGTGTGTACTGTGTATGTGTGTGCATGTGTGCGCAGTGCACGTGTGGTGTGTGTGTGTACTGTGTATGTGTGTGCATGTGTGCGCAGTGCACGTGTGGTGTGTGTGTGTGTGTGTGTGTGTGTGTGTGTGTGTGTGTGTGTGTGTGTGTGTGTGTGTGTGTGTGTGTGTGTGTGTGTATTATGCAATCTGCAGCTCGTCCTCCTCCTCATCCAGGTCGCTGTGGGCTCCGTCCGGGTTGCTGTCCGGGCTGAACCGAGACGAGCGCATCTTCCCAAACAGTCCCGGGTTCTGCTGCTGCCGCCGCAACCTGCAGGGGGGGGGGGGGGGGGGGGGGGGCAGGAAGAACAACATGTCAGCCTAATGAGATTATAATGATGCGGTTTGGCAGCGGGGACCCTCTCCATTTTGATTTTCTGTAATAATGGACACTGCGGTGCAGCTTATTACGGAGCATTTCCTTAAAACACAGAAATCCTCATTTTAAAAATGGCATTTAATGTTTGGCCCGCTCCGAATTCCTCCTGTTCTGACATTTCATTTCATGCTTCATTAATCTCTTTTTTTTTCGGCGTGTTTTAAATGTGATTTTATAGTGCCCGACTTTCGTTTTATTTTTGTTGTGTCTTTTGAGTGTCTGTGGGTCTTAAAAACAATCCCTATACAAAACAGGGTATCGTTATTATCATCATTATTATTATGAAGCTGTTGTTTATTCCCCCCCCCCCCTCTCCCTGTATGTAGTGTGTGCCTATAAACATCCTAAACATAATAATGTCCCTTCTTTGCACAAGTCGTGAAAGAGTGGTCGACTGAGAAGCGATGTGTGACAGCAGCGTGTGTGCATGCACGTCTGCGTGCGCGTGCACGTCTGCGTGCGCGTGTGTGTGTGTGTGTGTGTGTGCGTGTACGTGTGTGTGTGTGTGTGTGTGTGTGCGCACTGTATTAAAAGTCAACATTTAACATTTCTAAAAGGTCTCCACTTGGCAGCAGTGACGGCCCGGTCACCTCTCAGTGTGTGTGTCAGCGAGCCGGGCTCCAGTACAGAGGCCAGCGTTCCGGACGCTGTGCGTGACAGAGCGGGGGGGGAGAGTGGCGTGCTGCCGTACAGCCCTGTGAAGTCACACACACCCGCACGCGCGCACGCCGTCCTTGATGTGTTTTGCGTGGTACGGGCCGTAGCTCACGGCGCTCGGCGCGAGAAATGAGGAATCGGAAAATAAGCTGTCATAACAATTTCTTTGTCCTCCGTGCTAAACGTGAGGGATTGAATTGTGAACGTCTGCTGCCAACAGTCCCATCAGTCTTCATTATTCAATCTTCATTACTCATCCATGGGCGAGTTGTTGTGTATGGGGTAAAAACACACGCATGCGCATGCGCACACACACACACACACACACACACACACAATGTGGCAGGACGATCAGTCGTCAGCCATTGGCGGAGTAGACCGTTGTTGCTGAGGAACCACGGTGGATTTATTCAAACGGTTCAGCTCATTTAGAAGAACAGGAAGCTCTGGACACTTCTCAAGGCGATTTTCAAGTTTCATCCAACAAGACAAGCAGCAGCAGGACGGGGCTTGTTTGGCCCAGTTTCCGCTGTGGATTGGTAGAAAAGTGTTTGCTCGTGGCTCACTACGTCTCGGTCCAGTCCAAAAACATCCATGTTGAGCGATCACAGTGCAGACTCGAGTGCAGCCAGAACCCAGAGCTTTCCACGTGAAAGCACAGTGGCTACATAACTCCGACCAGATGAAAGCCACAGGTGGTCTCTGTGATTTGTTTTAAGGCATTTTTGGAAAACAATATAACTCTACCGGCCGGCGACACACGTGTGAGCTGGAGGGAAAAAATAATGCTTTCGGTTCATTCGATGAGGACCGCGTGCACAGAAACCCAAAACCAAACCACATTAAGGCCAACTGGGTCCCTTCAGCGAAAGCACCGATCACAGAACCACACAGCCCACTGTACCGGAGAGACGCACCGGTTACAGAACCACACAGCCCACTGTACCGGTTACAGAACCACACAGCCCACTGTACCGGAGAGACGCACCAGTTACAGAACCACACAGCCCCCTGTACCAGAGACGCACCGGTTACAGAACCACACAGCCCACTGTACCAGAGACGCACCGATTACAGAACCACACAGCTCATGGTACCAGAGAGAGACGCACCGATTACAGAACCACACAGCTCACTGTACCGGAGAGAGATGCACCGATTACAGAACCACACAGCCCACTGTACCAGAGACACACCGGTTACAGAACCACACAGCCCACTGTACCAGAGACACACCGGTTACAGAACCACACAGCCCACTGTACGGATTACAGAACCACACAGCCCACTGTACCAGAGACGCACCGATTACAGAACCACACAGCCCACTGTACTGGAGAGAAGCACCGGTTACAGAACCACACAGCCCACTGTACCGATTACAGAACCACACAGCCCCACTGTACCAGAGACACACCGGTTACAGAACCACACAGCCCACGGTACCAGAGACACACCGGTTACAGAACCACACAGCCCACTGTACCAGAGACACACCGGTTACAGAACCACACAGCCCACGGTACCAGAGACGCACCGGAGACTTTGGGAAAACAAATCATGGAGGATCTGGTCGCCAGGCGGGAAACATTCCTCGTTCATTTCACACGGTGGGAGAGAAAGAAAAGAAAAAAAAAAAAAACTCTAATTAGATCCACAAAGTGAAGCCCCCCGGGCTGTGAGCGGGGAGCTGGCTGGCACGGAGCTGCAGCAGGTTGACTTTGAACCGGGCCGGCGCCCCAAACACACACACACGTTACACGACACGCTGCCACGCCCGGGCGGGGTCTGCCTTCCATCCAGCTCACTTGTTTGTTGTTGTTTTTTTTAGATCATTTGTATTTCAGTAATCTTTGGCTGTTGCTTGTTTTTTTTTTTTTATTCTCCCCTTCCCCGTGGAATCACCTGTATGTGGAGATAGGGAATATATTGGCAGTTTGCGGGGTTATTTGAAAATAACAGATAGCGGGGCAAAGAGAAGAGTTGTTGAATATGCCCGACAGAACCGAACTTTCGGAGTAATCGGAAGTTTCCAAGTAATCAGAATTCCCCCCCCCCCCCCCCCCCAAAAAAAAATGCAGCATTATAAGCACAGCGGTGGGGCCTCAACTGAAGACGAAGTGTGTGCCTCTTCCTCTGGATAGCCGGCTCTCTGTAAGTTTGCACGGGGACACCCAGGACAGGGTACTTTGAGTTTGAAGGACACGCGGCACTAACAACATGAAAGAGAGAGAGAGGGGGAGGAGAATAGGAGGAACACAAGGTCTGTCTATCTTTAATGTGTTCATCTGCTCAGAACGCGGCTTCAGTCGTTTACCACTGGAATATTCCCTGGATTTGTCTTTATTGAAGCAGTAAATGCATGCGTATAAAAAGCAGTCCGTCCGGTGGGTGTGTGTGTGTGTGTGCGTGTGTGTGTGTGCGTGTGTGTGTGTGTGTGTGCGTGCGTGTTTGTTAACGTGCTCTGTGAAGATTGAGGAGTCGGATGGAAACAAGAAAGCGAGCCGCTTCAGTCTTCAATCTGCGGCTCCTGTTAACTTTGCTCCGTACCTCCTCCCACCCATCTCAATGTCCCTCACATTCAGGTGCCCGTCTCTTCCCTTGTGTGTGTGTCTCCCTCTCCCCTCCCTCCCTCCGCCTCCCCCTTCCTCTCCCTCCCTCCCCACCCTGTGTTCCCACTTCTCCCGTTCTTTGCAGCAGAGGACGGACGACCTCCACAGACTGAAGCCAGGCCTGACACCGTGCTGTGCAGTGGAGGCTTGGCCCAACCGCAGCATCTGAAGTGGCCACAGAATCTGTAGTGGCCTTCTCCGTGAAGCAGGCAGCGACGCTTATTATGCTAAATAAGCTCAATAAAGTTTGTTTAAGTGAAGGGAGTGCATCAGATCGGTGGTTGCCAGGTAACACAAAAAGGCTAGTTCTCAAGTGGAATATATTCCCACAGCTGTTTACAATATCTGCGTTGTTAAACAACCTCTCGACATGTTTTATACAATCTAAATGGAAACCCAGTGTGTCTCCGCGTTTATGGTTTATGTATTAGTAACAGGAATAAAAGGTGTGTAAAATGTGACCCCCTCCACGCGTACACACATAGATCACGTAAAGCAGGCCAAAAACACACGCACACAAATAAAAGTAGCACTACATATAAATATGTGATGCCAGGAGTCAGAGGCAGATCAGTAGAAACATTAGCACATACGCACACACAAACAGACACACACAACACACACACACACACACCCATGTCAGTGTCCAATGCCGTTGCCATGCCGACAGGGTTGTCACTCCTTCAAGGAGCACTGCAACCAAGAGAGCTCTCTGTTACTACGGTAACCTGCGGCTGGGCGCCCTGTGATTGGTTGTTGGTTGGCAGAGCAGACCAAATAATGAAGAGACGAGGAGGGAAAGCGAGCGAGAGACCGAGAGATAGAGGGAGAGATAGAGAAAGAGAGACAAAGCAAACGAGCGGGGAAGCAAAGACTGTGCTAAGCGGATAGAACGAGTTTTGAGAGCAAACTGAGTGGCAGGCAATAGCACACGCGCGCGTACACACACACACACACACACACACACACGTATACATGGAGCTAATCTCTAGCAGCGGGGGAACTGTGAGGGGCTAAAACGCACAGTCAGCCTGACAGTTACAAGTAGCCTGTCAGCTTAGCATCAACACACATACGCGCACACACGCACACACACACACACACTGCCTGCATGAGTGCATCTTTTTGTGTTTGTCTGTGATACTAAACTTCAAGGACCCAAAATACAGCTGGTGTTCCTTGAGGATGACTTCCTCCTCACAGTACGCTAACAAGCCCATGGCTTCTGTATCTGTGACGGTTTAACTGGCTTCTTGCTGCCTTCTAAAAAAAAAAAAAAAAAAGGGATCCACAAGTGGTGTTTCTGCCCGTTTCTTGGCCCGTTCAGACCCATTTCTATCCCCGGGGGGGGGGGGGGGGGGTTCCAATGTCCCAAAGATGGATCCAATATCA
>JAXIVH010000005.1:13874339-13934816 GCA_036785325.1 Urophycis tenuis | reverse complement strand
TGTGTGTATGCGTGTGTATGCGTGTGTGTATGTGTGTGTGTGTGTTGTGTGCATGTGCACTTGTTTGTGTGTGTGTGTGTGTGTGTGTGTGTGTGTGTATGAGTGTTTATGCGTGTGTGTATGTGTGTGTGTGCATGTGTACGTGTGTGTGTGTGTGTGTGTGTGTGTGTGTGTGTGTGTGTGTGTGTGTGTGCATGTGCACTTGTTTGTGTGTGTGTGTTGTGTGTGTATCCACTTTCTTAAATGCTTGGCATGCTTTTCCTTCTCTGGCCAGATCAATATTGTAGTTTCAACACCATACAGACATATCAATCCCTCTTTCACACACACACAAACACACACACACACACACACACACACACAATGTGTGGTTTGAGGTGCCGGTGGACCGGACACCCACCTTGTTCCTCTCAAACAGCTCCCCCTGGATGGCCTTCAGGTCCGTGTCGAGGGCGGAGGCCGCCTGCCCGCCTCTTCTTGGCCAACTGCTCTCCCAGGTCCTCCGTCTGCGCCTTCAGCTTCTTGTTGTCCCGCTCCAGCGCCAGCTTCTCCGTCTCCAGGCGCTCCCGCCGACCCACTCTGCCGCGTTCTCCACCTGCAGGCGCTCCATCTGGTTGGGGTGGGGAGGTGGGGGGGGCATTGGTGGGTGTGTGTGTGTGTGTGGGGTGGGGTTGGTGGGTGGATGTGTGTGGTGGGGCAAGGAAGATGGATGTGTGTAGTAGAGCAAGGTGGACGTGAGTGGATGTGTGTGGTGGGGGTAAGGTGGATGTGCGTAGTGGGGGCAAGGTGGACGTGGGTGGATGTGTGTGGTGGGCAAGGCGGATGTGTGTAGTGGGGGCAAGGTGGACGTGGGTGGATGTGTGTGGTGGGGCAAGGCGGATGTGTGTAGTGGGGGCAAGGTGGACGTGGGTGGATGTGTGCGAAGGGGTGGACACACGTGGCGGAGCGGGGTGGGCGGAAGGTGTCAAAAGAGTGAAAGTGAGAGCGACAAGGAAAAAAAAAACCCAATGAGAGAGTTACAAATGGCCGTCTTACTTCGCCGCAGAACTGCTGACGCCGCGGCTCCCCGGCTTTGCTTCGTGAGTGAAAACGGGTCACGGAGAGTGCACGGGCTCTTAGCGCGTCAAATAATGGCCGTCATTTCAAAATCATGTCACTGTCGAGACTGACAAATCCCTCCCCTTTCGCAGTGCAGCTCTTGTCATACTTCAGCCGGCGTTAACGGCGTGGCTACAGCGGGGCCGCCGGCGGTCTCACCTCTGCCCGGAGCTCGGCCAGCTTCTTGTCCATGCTGGTGCGCGCTCCCCCAGCTCGTCCTCCAGGTCCTCGGAGATGCGGCCCAGCTCGTCCTGGTGCAGCTCCTTCAGCAGGTTCAGCTGCACGGGGTAGGGGTGGCGGTGGTGGTGGGTGGCGGTGGTGGTGGTTGGTTTGGGTGTTCGGGTTGTGTGGGGGTTAGGTTTTTGTCATTTTGCGGTTGGAGTGGTGGTGGATGGGTGTAGTTTGGGTGGTGGTGGTTGGGTGTATTTTGGGTGGTGGTGGTTGGGTGTGGTTTGGGTGGTGGTGGTTGGTGTGGTTTGGGTGATGGTGGTTGGGTGTAGTTTGGGTGGTGGTGGTTGGGTGTAGTTTGGGTGGTGGTGGTTGGGTGTAGTGTGGGGTAGTGGATGGGTTGGGTTTGGTGGTGTTGGGGGGGGGTTGGTATGGAAGGGGAAGAAACGGGAGAAGGGGACAAAAGCTCACAATGAGTACAACCGCAAAATCGGGTTATTATGTGGAGAAGGTGCGGTTTTGTGTCCCACAGTCATTCAGCTCAGAGAAATGCACAGGATGTCTGTATCTCCAGGCACAAAGACTCAAAAGCAATGCAATTTGTAAAAAAAAAAAAAAAAAAGATCCAGCTATATATTCTCAATTCTAACTATAAATACACTTGTTCTTTGTATAAATGCACCTGGAACAGTTTGATGACCCCTGAGAAATAAGCTGCGTCTCCCCATCCAATGATAACTGCAGACAATTCCACCTACAAGCCACCATCTCATCTCTTCGGTCTTTTCAGTCTCTTCTCCTTCTCCTGCCTGTCCTGCTGACCTCCATTAAAACTGCACCTTCCCTGTCCTCTAAAGTTCACACCCCTCTGTTGTTCCCTTCTCCACCTCCCTCCACCTCTCTCTCTCTCTCCATCTTCCTCACTCTCTCTTTCTGCATCCACTGACTGCCCCAAAGTGGTGGAACAATGCCAACACAACATTGACAAGATCCATACGGATGACTAAAACATGCTTGCGTGTCCATCAATGACAGCCATGTGTGTGTGTGTGTGTGCGTTGCCTGCGTGCGTGCGTGTGTGCGGGCATGAGTGTGTGTGTGTTTGCCTGTGTCCCTACAAGATCTATACGGGCTACCAAAGCATTCTTGTGTCCACCAATGATTTAGGTGTGTGTGTGTGTGTGTGTGTGTGTGTGTGTGTGTGTGCGTGTGCATGTGTGTGTGTGTGTCTACTACCACAGGGCTTTCAAGTCCTGGGTATTTGGTGTTACTGGCTCTTATCTCTGAAGGTCCATCTGTGAGGAACAAAAGCAACGAGAGGAACAGAGACCATGGAATAAAGGAAAAAAGAAAAAAAAAAAAAAAAGGAATCTGTCCTCAGTGCTTGAATGTGTGATTCTGTGAAGTTCTGTGTGTAAAACGTAGAGGGCAAAATGGATTTCTGATCAGGGTTTTTTTTCTTTTTTTCTAAAGCACTGGTTTTCAGAAGCCCAACCCATTTGAAGTGCCATCCCTTCAAAGGATGACTTTCAAACCCTTTTCTAATATCCCAGCTGTGTGCTGTTGTGCCCTGAGCCGGGGCGTAACACAGCTCTGCACCCAGTTGGAAAGTATTTGATTAGGCACCTTATGATTATCGCCATGCATAATGGCATAACACCACCTTAATCTCAAGCTCTACTCCCCCAAGACCCTGAGAGTGTTTCGAGTAGTCCATACTTTATAAAATCACCCGGGAACGCTCTGTAACGAGGCAAATGACGTTGACCTTGATTCCCAGCGAGTGCTGGTACAAAGTGTACCAAAGGCAGACAGCTCTAAGGGAGAACAGATGAAAAACTGCTTGGGCCCTCTCCATGTATAAATGTAGATGGCCAGGCTTGGTGCGTGGTCTAGCGTCCATGGGGCTATGAGTGGCCGTGCTTGTTGCCACTCTCAGAGAATAAACAACGGGCCGGTCACAATGGAGTTGTCGCCCGTTGGGGACGCCTGACTTTTACAGACAAGGCTCCCGTCCCGAGACCTGAGCGGTCTGAATGATGGACCCGCGGGTGCGCCAGCCTTTCTTCAGCTAATCATGTGGTGTCATTGAATTCTAAGTGGCAGTCAGTGTGAGCGAGATCAAAGTGAGGCGGAAGCTAATTTATACGCGGCCGGGACGGTTGCCAGACAACCAAGCAAGCAGCCGTTGGCAAGCGCGGGGAAAAAACGCACAAACTTTTTGGACAGAAAATTAATTAGCGAGAAATGTAAAAAAAACAGAGGCAACACACAGAGACAGAGACGGTTCAACGGATTAATAGGAGCGGGTTCCCACCAGCTACAGGTCAGAGGAGAACAAATAACAGGCAATTATTCTCCTCGCCAAGTGAATGGATCGCCTTTACAGTGTCCCCGTTCTTTATTGTACATCTGTACTTCTGAACTGTTGTATTACCCCGGGAAGAAGCGGTTTACCTCGGTAATAAAGTCCTCCTGATTGCAAAAGAACACCAATAAACTCGTGAAATGTGTCTGTGAGCCGGAATTAATAGTGACTTCCTCCAGTCCCGGGGCAGCGACGTGTCTCTGTTGCTGCTCTCCGGCACCGTTGTACAGCAAGTGGCCCGGGCGGGAAGTGACAGAGTGTGTGGCCAGATACACTCCCCCTGTGGGGGAGGTAAACCGCCCGAAACACTTACAGAATGGCTTACATTAATTGCTCGAGGTGGAGCCGACTACAGTGGATTTCTACGGAGGAGAAAGGACGGCCATTGCCGACCGCCTCCAGAGGGAAAAGACCAGGTTAATTCCAGGACCGCTTAGGGGAATACAGATAACATTTTGGGGTTAGCAGCGGATCAATGGCGATCCAGAGTGGTTTGCAGCCATCGACCTGGCCCGCCGCCAGGATGAAAACCCTGCTTCGCGCTCGCGCACACACACACGCGCACACACACACGCACCACACACACACACACACACACACACACACACAGGCGGGCGGGCGGGGACCAGCACAACACTTCAGACATAAGTGTGTACAAAGACCCGCACGGCAGGTACGCGTAATGGGGAAAACCAAGGGAAGATGCAGTGATTATGATCTGGCGACGAGCGCCGGAGCGAGGTAGGAGGGGACGGGGGGGGACGGGCGTGACAGACAAGCCAACCCGAGAGCCCGCAGCGCACGCAGCGCCCGCCCACAGTATGGCAGGTGTCGACGTGGCGCTGCCAATCGGCTCCCCGTCACAAAACAACACGATCCATCCAATGCAAATATTGAATAAGCCGAGCCCCCCCCCCATTACCGCGTCCTGCTGACGGCGACCTGTGATTCACCCCGATATGGACGGTGTACAAACAAAACTAGCGGGGCTGAAACACACAGCTCGTTATCAAAGTTTTGCCTTCAGTGCGTCTCTGTTTTCTCAAGCAATTACAACTCAATTTAGGCCCTTAACTGGGGAGCAGGCGCTGCTAATGGGAACTTAGACATCTGTAAAACGTATTTTGGACATGATTTGTTATGCAAATTTTACATAGTGCGAGAGAATTTGCTCCAGATGGCTCCATCTTCTGCAAGCGTTCTGGTGACGGCCGCCGTTTCCCCTGTTCTGCGGCGCCAGAGATCGGAGACGGTAATGTTTCGGTGGCAAACCCTCGCTCGCCCTTCCTACCCCTTTTCCAAACTTTGTTTGCAGCCAAAAACACACCGCTCACAAAACACCCCACGCCAGGGCCCTTCGCAGCTTGTTTGACCTCTGACCCCGTGGTGTCTGCATGGCCGCCCTCCGCTTGGAGCTTCATGGCTGACCGAGGCTGAAGATGAATACATCTTCTTTGACGTCTCTGATTTCTTGGCTGTACACTAAACTCTGTTTATCTTGGCGCTGCCTGGAGACCAACTAATCTTCTTAACCGCAGGACACAGATGGAGACATCGAGTGTCTGGCGTTGCTTCGCTCCTGCACCTTGATACACACAAATGATATGCAGCCACGGTGAAGGCTATAGGGAATGTTCAGACAAAACCCAATGCGGAATGTCAGCAGGCTTTCAACCTTTAAAAGTGATCTCTTGTCTTATGTCTTGTGTTTCCAAAAATAACAATGACCCCATCTAGAGGTGATGGCAGGCACTGCACAATTAACTGTTCTAGTCTAGGTTCTAAACCATGTTCCCTCCCTTAGTAGATTGTCATGTTTGTAGTCTCATTCCAAACACTCAAAGACTGCAATGATGGGAATAGCAAATAGGGTATTTGATATATGAATCTAGGTAGACTACTGAAATTAATAATCATGTATTGAGGCTTGTTAAGGCAAATTTATACAACAAGGCTGTTGGTTCTCTATATCATCCATACATGAATAACATAAACACTGCTCATGAATAATGTTATTCATGATACATGCCATTAATAATGAATGCTTTGTTATAAAGTATGAATCACACACACCACCAGCCGCAGCGCATCGATTCTAATGAAACTGCGAAATTCAAATCCATTATTTATTGAATGTATTTTTAGTGTTTGCTTGTTGATGCTTGCAGAAAATAAGAAAGAACGTGTAAGTGAAAGAGAGCCTTCTAGAAGCGCTAACTCTCTTTCTACACCTAAAGACTGCACCATATTCCAAAGTCAACCAACCAGGACAGAGCTGCAGGCAGATAACATTGAACATCAGTATTGTGGATTATGTCTTACATCATACCTACACCTAACTTATGGTCAGTATCGTTTCAAAAATGAGGCATACCCTGTCAATGATGTCTACCTCATGTGTCAATATTGTTCACATTTTTTTGTGCACCTACATTCCTATTACTCTCATTGGGTAAAATACATTATTGCTGTCAAATCAAGAATACAGCCATCCAGTTGTATTCTTATTGGACTTTGTTTCACTTGTTTTTCTATTATATTATTTTTCTATTGTGACTGAATGTGTCCTGTCTGGTATTGAGGGAACACACCCTGCGTCAGGGGAGAGCCCATAATAAACAGTGCCTGCGTCTCACCTGCTTGAGGGCCTCCTGCTTGGTCTTGTTCAGCTCCTCGTACTTCAGCTTCCACTGGCTCAGCTCCCCCTCCAGCCGCTGGATGCTCTTGCTCACAGCCAGCTTATCCCTGGGAGGGCGGGAGGCATTAGCATTTGCATTCACATTAGCATTACTGCTGTTGCTAAAAGGCAACCTCTGGGTGTCTCAAAACACCGCTGGCTGTTTTGGCTCGAACATGATAAGGGAGTAGATCTAATGGAGCCGGTGTCTGGCGGGGGCGTCCACAGACGTTTGCCAACATCTTCATCACTGAATATTCAACTGAATTTTCCCCAGAAATCATCAACAGGGAATATGTGATGACCTTTTCACACAGCGTTGCAGTTGCATTTTTGTGACCAAAGAGGTCGCCATTGTGTCAGACGATGTGTCAAGAGTAGATGAGACTAGCACTGAAATTATCGTGAACTCTAAACATTCAAGTCATCGCCAGTAGTTTCCACTCCACTTAAATCTCTCTCTCTCTCTCTCGCTCTCTCTCTCTCTCTCTCGCTCTCTCTCTCGCTCTCTCTCTCTCGACACAGTAAACAGACACCGTCTCTCCTCCATCCGTCTCCTTACTCTCTCTCCTTCACCAGGACCTTCTGGGACTCGTCCAGGCGTAGCTGCAGAGCGGTCAGCTTTCCGGCGTCTTCCTCGGCGTAGGAGATCTCCTCCCACAGCTGCTGCCGGCTGCGGTCCGGGCGGGACGCCGGCCCGCCCGCCACCGGCGTGGAGGAGGAGGAGGAGGAGGAGCGCGGGTGGTCCCGGGCCTCTGAGGAGGACTCCAACAGGTCCAGGTCCTGTTAGAGGAGGAGGAGGTGGAGGAGGAGGAGGAGGTCCAATGTTACATTAGTGCCGAAATTTCCATTTCAGTGTTTTCATGTCTTGCGTTCAAGTGGCTGGAGAATAGTGACATTAACATACATGAACAGCGGCATCTCTATGGCTCTGCCTCAACTGTTAGGATGCTTTCTAAATAATTGGCAAATCAGAATCAGAATCAGAATTGATTTATTGCCAAGCAGTTTTCACATACGAGGAATTTGCTTTGGCATATTGGTGCATAACTACTTATAGGGAGTACAGCAGCGTATGAATGTCCCAATTCATTGAAACCTCTAAACTAGGAACTGAGATTTTGCAACATTAAAAGCATGCAGGGGATGATAAGGGGGGGGGGGGGTGGGGGATTGTTAGAGAGGGGAGATTATTGGTCTCTGTAGGACATCCCAGACGGCCAAAGGCAAAGTTAACATTCAATCAAAACAGGCTTAGTTCACATTCAATCAAAGCAGTTGCATTGTACACTCAAGCCTGCACGCGACGCAGCAGCTACCACTACCCACCAGCAGAGGGAGTGTGTGAGCAGCGCATGGCTCAGCCGGCCACATGTGTCTCTACTTGTGTGAGCATGTCTGAGAAAAATGGAGGGAGACAGGAAACGGCCGTAATTTGGCATTCCTTCAGAGACCTCCTCGACTATTACAAATGAAAAATCCCGGGGAACTTCAAACAGTCCCTTCTGTCTGTGTGTGTGTGTGTGTGTGTGTGTGTGTGTGTGTGTGTGTGTGTGTGTGCTTGCAGGTGTGTTACCAAGGAAACCCAGCTGGGGCTGCCTAAAGGTCAAGTGAGATGGGCAGTGCAGCTGCTCTGTATTCTGAGGTATTTTTCAGCAATATACGCATTATGAGGTGTACATATTGTTTACAGGACTGTATATTTTGTATATTGTGCGTGTGCGTGTGTGTCCACTTTGTACACTCTTACATTTATGTGCCTGCTTTTCATGTACCGGTCGGTGTGAGTGTGTTTAGGGAGAACTGCTTGGGTTATTATTGTGCTTGGCGTAAAAACACCTCTACAGACAATATAGGTATAGCTCATACCTATATCTACATACATGCCTATATCCAGTGTACCTTATCTGCTACACTCAAATTTATTTATTTTTCCCAAGAGACCAGCCTGGTGTGTTGTGTCATTGTCTTAAGTAGATAACAGGCCAAAATGAACAGCAAATGTTTGCCCAGCCCAATGAGAGTCTGGCCTCAGTTACAACCAAAGGCGATACACATCTTGGGGTTTTTTTTGGTTTCTTTTTTTTGCACAGTCCCGGGGACAACGGGAGAGGCCGGCGGAGCAGCAGATGTTGAGCATTATGGCGGCACAAACGCTCCCGACTGAAGCACAAAAAAGCGGGGTTCCGGCCCGGGGTTCGGATGGCTGGCGCGGGTCCGCGGCGTTTGCGGTCGACTCGACCGTGATTCCCCGCGCACGTGGACGCTTCCTTCCTAATCCGCGTGGCGTGCGCCACACGCACGGCGCGTCTCGCGTCTGTGGCCAGGAGGTGAACCTCCTCTCACGGGCAGCTAGGCGTGGCAGAACACGCAGAGTCCCCGGTCCCCTGGGCCTGCGGGGAGCTCCGGCTCTCGAGACAAGCTGGGCCCTTCCTCCTCGTCCTCGTCTTCTCCCTCCCTCCCTCCCTCCCCTCCCTCCCTCCCTCCCTCCCTCCCTTCCTTCCTTCCTTCCTTCCTTCCTTCCTTCCTTCCTTCCTTCCTTCCTTCCTTCCTTCCTTCCTTCCTTCCTTCCTTCCTTCCTTCCTCCCTCCCTCCCTCCCTCCCTCCCTCCCTCCCTTCCTTCCTTCCTTCCTTCCTTCCTTCCTTCCTCCCTCCCTCCCTCCCTCCCTCCCTCCCGCCCTCCCTTCCTCCCTCCCTCCCTCCCTCGCCCCCCCACTGTCAAGCTCGTCGTCTTAAGCCCCCCTTTCCGGGGATTACGAAAGTGCATGGCACGGTACTCATACGGTGCACGCCGAGGGTCGAGGGAGGGGCTTATTAAACAGAGAGACATACAGTGCCGCCATTGTTGTGTCACCCCCAGCAGAAGGTGATGCACGAAGAGCGACCGGCCGCCCCGGCACGTCGGTGTCTGGGCCTTGGCGCACGTCTCTCTCCGACCCAAACATTTCGGCGTTCGCCCGCCGCGCCAGCTCTTCATAAAAAGCATCGCACGCAAACGAACGCCCCTCAGACGTGTTCCTCAGAGCCGCGTTTTTTTTGGGGGGGGGGGATGGATTTACGGCCACGGCTCCGCGTTAGGCCCCCATTATGAACCCCGCTTCGAGAAAAAAAAACGTGATTTCCCCCGCAAGATTTACGCCAGCCTGACTGAACTGTAATCGGCGTGAGTGATCCTGTAGGGCGTGATGGCCGACAGGACGAGAGCGAGAGAGAGAGAGAGACAGAGAGAGAGAGAGCGAGAGAGAGCGAGAGAGAAAGAGAGAGAGAGAGCCAGGGGCCCCCGCGCTTTCATAAAACTACTTTATTAGTTCTGCGTGGAGGAATATCTTCCCCGCAGCCCCGACTGAAGGCTGCGCCGCGCGGCGGAGGGACCGGGTTCATAAAACAGACAGCTGCCATTAGGGCGTCCATTTACCACCGGGCCGCTTAGGGGGGACGCCGTTATCGGACGACAAACGGAGCGACGCACACAGTTTTATATACGTGTCGCTCATGTCACTCGTGAGCAGGCAGAGGGCCGCCTCGCGGGGTAAAGGGGGGGCATTTAGCAAACGCTTATGTCCAAAGCGACTAACAATCAGTACATGTGTGGGGTTCGACATGTTGGACAGTTGGAGGAGGAGGAGGGGGATCAAGGGGATCGAACCCCAAACCCTACGGTGAGTGGACGACCCGCTCTGTCCACCCGCTCTACCCACTGAGCGACTGCCGCCCGCGGGTAGGGCCGCAGGCTTCTGGGGATCGAACCCCATAACGTTAGTTTGGACCAGGGCTGTAGTCAAGACCACCTTTGTCGAGTCCAAGACAAGTCCAAGACCAGGTCTAGTCGAGACCAAGTCAAGACCGAGTCCAGGACAGAAAAAAACGAGTCGTGTTTTATGATGGCAGAATTGGCGGACATCTTCGTTTGTCGTTTGTTAGTGTGTGTGTGTGAATCAATGAAATTGAATGACAATAATGTTATGTTAGCAGGTCACGCTGATGCAGGGCGTGCAAAGATAAACTAGTGTGTGATTGGTTATCAAGTGGCCAGTGTTCTAAACATAATAAAGACACTCAGACTTGGCCGAGACCAAAACCCATATTTGGCAAGACCAGTGGCAGAGACAGAGACAAGTCCAAGTCCAAATACCAGCGAGTCCGAGACCACAGAAAAAACATCTTGAGTCCGGACTCGAATCCAAGACCGGACTCGAGTTCTACAGCCCTGGTTTGGACTAACGACCCTACAAGCATTCGACTGCCCTGTCGTCTGTACGTTCATGTCGGGAGCCCATCCTCCCTGAGCTGCACATGGAGGAACTCTCCGGAGCACAGGGGGCAGTGCTGCCGGGGAACAGGGGTGTATTATCCTTGTTTCCTTTGTAAGTAGGTCTGGCAAAAACAGCTTGATAGAGACTAAGTACCACTGCATCTCAGGGCCCCCAGGGGTACAGTGTGTGTTGATCTGTGTGTGTGTGTGTGTGTGTGTGTGTGTGTGTGTGTGTGTTTCTCTGTGTGTGTGTGTGTGTGTGTGTGTGTGTGTGTGTGTGTGTGTGTGTGTGTGTGTGTGTGTGTGTGTCTGAGAATGAGGGGGACATGGGGAATTCTATTTTAGGGACTTGCAAGCAAGGTGCCAACTGAACCAGTGGCTGTGTGCATGTGTAGATAGATAGCAATGTGGGAACATACACAAAGCATGGGTTGCCCCACTCTACACGCACACAAAATGAAGTCACAGTCCATTGGTTTTTCCCTTGGCCTGCTTTCACCAAGTCCTGGAAATATCATCCAATGAGAGATTTGTTCAACATGAATATTAATATTGTTAATATTAACATTGTGGTACATAATTGAAGGTATGTTTGATACTTTGAAAGAGATCGGAATGTTACACAAAACACATTCTGTACAATAGCAACACAGAATGTATACTATTTTACAATAGTACACATTCTGTGTTACAATAGTCACACAGAATGTGTACTATTTTACAATAGTACCTAGCGATCAGGAAGGCTTCGATATCTTCTATTCTTTCTGGTAAAATACTTTGGGAATGAGTGTGGCTTTACAAATGACATTCATGCACTGCCTGATGCCTCCCACCATACCCATGTAAACAGGCCACAGCATCACTCATTCACATGGACGCTCATATCAATTAATCTGGAAATGTAATTTCTGACCCAGGACCCAGTGAAATGCATATCTTTCAAAACACTAAAAAACTATGTATTTTCGTAATGACAGGAAGCGCCTTCCCTCGTCGACCCATCAGTGCATCGGACATGTGCTCCGCGAACCCCCGAAGCCGTTAATGGCGGCTTATTAACATTGCGCTGTGTGTCTCGATGGAAGGCGTGCGTTTCCCCCCCCCCCTGCGGACCCACCTTGGCGGCGCTGCGGTCCTCGGCGTCCACGTCCCTCACGGGCTCTGGCTCCGGGGAGCCCGGCGGGCCCTCCTTCCCGTCGGCGCGGCTCTGGGCCGAGACGGACGAGGAAGAGGAGCGGCCGGCCGGGGAGGAAGGGTGCGACGAGGCGTCGGCCGGCGAGGAGGACGAGGAGGGCGACGGGGGAGCGGCGGCCGGGTGGGCGGGCGCAGGGGGAGGCGGAAGGGGAGGAAGAGGGGAGGAGGAGGAGCGGGGGTCCTCCCGGAGGCGGAGGGTCTCCTGCCGCAGGGCCTCGTTCTCGGTGGCGAGCTCCTGGCGCTCGCGGCGGGCGCCGCTCAGCTCCTTGGTCAGGGCGTCCAGCCGCTGGCGCAGCTGCCGCACCTCGTCGCGCGCCCGGTTGCGCTCGGCCCGCACCTGCACAACGCAACGGCCAGCTGGCGGTTAGCGGGGACGTGGCGCCGCTCGCCGCGACGGACACGGTACATCCGGGGCGCCATGTCAGTGGTTTAAAGAAAAACAATGAAGCGATATGTCGTATATATATATATATAATATATAATATATAATATACAATATATATATATATATATTATATATAATATATATATATTATATATAATATATGTCGGCTGGGATTTTTCCCCCCGCAACGTCGGGTTTTCTTTGGGAGCAATTTGTCAGGAAACTATGGAAGGTCTGAACCGACACCGGGTTTTGGGGAATCACAACCATGTGTTTGAGATAATCAATTTGCCCTCAGCTGAAACTGCCAAATCGGAGAGAATCGGAGAAGACCTCTGAAAATGTTTTTCGACGCAAGGAAAAACGACTTGTGCATGTAATTTCAACACGCGCCGAAAGCCCAAAAGGTACACTTACCGAAGAATTACAACAACTCCGACGGCTGAACTGGCAACCGGCTTTACCAAAATACAGGATCGGACTACATTGTGTTTCTAAGGTAATTGAGAGCACCGCCGTTCAAATCTTGGTTGGAATGAAAAACGTAGATTAGGGTGTATGTGTGTGTGTGTGTGTGGGGTGTATGTTAGTTTAAGTCATTATTACTGTAAAGCCAACCCACACCCCCACCCTTAACGAATGCCAAAAGTCCCCATGTGTGCCCCCTTTACTCCAGCCCTCTCTACTCCAGCCGCCTTGTCTGCGCTGCCTCCACCCCCCGGCGCCCCCCCCCCCCCCCCCCACCTTGCTCCACTTCTCCCTCCAGTTGGCGGTGCAGTCCGACCACCAGCGCATGGTCTTCTCCATCTGGGCGGCGCGGGCGCGCGCCTCCTCCAGCTCCCGCAGCCGCAGCTCCTCGCGGCTCTCCCAGTCGGCGCCCGCCATGTCCCCCATGGGCCCCAGGGAGCCCAGGCTCAGCCCCCCGAAGCCCGGGGACAGCAGCAGCGGCGGGCTGGAGCTGGGCGTGCCCCCCGTGGGGCTGGGCGTGTGCGCCAGGCTGTCGGGCGAGCGGACCCCCCGGTCGGGCCCCAGGCCGAGGCCGCACAGGAGCCCCGCGCTGACCGACTTGCCGCTCTCCGACAGGTGATGGGGGCTGGGCGTGTGGTTCATGGTGGGGCGGGGGTAGGGGGGTAGGGGGGAGGGAGGTGGGGGGGGGTGAAGGTGGCCGCGGTCGATGGGGAGGAGGAAGGGGAGGTGGAGGGGGGGAGGTGTCCTTAATTCAGGGGAGCATCTTCATCTTCATCTCTGGCCCACAAACACCTGAAGACAAAACAGAGAGAACGCAGGGAGTTTGAGTTTAGCGAAGGCACCCACGTCAAGACGCACAGCTCTTCACCATCTCTCGAGGGCAGACAGGACACCGCCTGGAAGACATAACGCGTTAAAGTCGGCACTGTCTGTTCTTTGTTAAGTGGAGGAAATTCAATAGAAGACAAAAACACGAACCCACCAAAACAAAATCACATTTAAACACAGAAGAGCCGCTAACGGGGCCCAGACGTCGGAGGAGCTTTAAGTGCTAACGGCTAACATCGTGCTAGCTGGACCTCTGTGATGTGCAACATCTCAGAGCGGTGGTGGACCAGGCAGGTCCCCGTCAGAGAGAAGTCTCCACCATTTACACTGCTTAGTAAATGCAGCAGTAATGGTGGCAGCCTCTAGCACCGCTTACAATGTGATCATGCACAGGTTTTTGCGTGAAGCCTGAAGCATAGTTGAGACAAGTCTGCACCACTCTCCAAATCGTTTTGTTATTCTCCTGCTACCCCTTCATTCCCCTGATAGTTTGCTTTCATTGGCAGGTTCTTACGGCCCTTTTTTGTTTTATTATTCCACGTTACCACCGGACACGCCTTCCTTCGTCAACCAATCAGCGCTTCCCACCGCAGGAAAAGCACATGATGAAGCCTCCAGGGGATCTGCTTACCCCTGAAAAACCCAAAAGCGTTCTGTTTGGTACGGCCCCATAAACAAACATATAGAAGACATGCGGGCCCAACCTTCCCAGAACAAGGCTGTCGTGCAGACAGTTCAGACAGCTCCGGTGGGCCGGACTGGAGACAGGGAGAGGGGGGGGGAGATTAGCTCCCCTGTTCCACGCATCTGATAGCTGTTCTCCGGGGAAGGGGGGAACACGTCTCCTTTGCCGCGTTCCTCCTTGTAGTCTTTGTTTTCGCCGTGGCCTAGATCTTCCAGGCAGTCTTCCTGTTATCTCATTAGTCACAAGCCTCGCTTCCTGCCCTCGCTCTCTCTGGCCGCTCTCCCCCGGTCTCTCCGTTTGGTGCTCCTCATGACATACTCAACTCTCTCTCTCTCATGGTCTAGTTTCTCTCTCATCCTGTAAGAGTTACACATTCGGTGTAACCCTCCCCTCCTCATATGCAGACATAATCCAGACATTCTGGTCATGGAGACATAGTAGGCCTACTGTGTTGTACTTGTAATGTTCCTTTTTATGTAGGCCGTGAAATGAACATTGACATGTTTTAAAAGTACGATAAAATAAATTCGTTTAAAGTCCCGGCTATAGTGTCGCCTATAGTGTGTGACTGTAGTGTATTGTGTAAGTGTCTCTCTCTCATGGGTCAGCAGTCCACATTCTCCTTACAGAACCCGTGCAATGTTCATTAACCTAAACAGCACCCAAATGTCCTCGGTTCTGGAACATTCTTCGTGAAGGACTCCATTGTGAATAGGCTGACATTTAAAAGTTGAACAACTTCCCCTGCCAAAAATGTACATTTCCCCCCAAAGGGTGTTAACATTATTTTCTTTGGGGGGGGTATGTCATTTTATTTTGTTGGTTTAAAATTAAATCAGTTCATTTTCACCTCCCTAAATACTCCCCCTATTCTGTTCTCTGCCTCTCCTTCCTCTCTAGCCATGCAGAGGATGTAGAGGAAGTTCAGGAATGTAACTCCATCCTTCTATAAAAAATAAAAATAAAACGGTGAGAAGAAGTGTACCATGAAGAAGGGAAACGCTCACAAAGAGGCTGTGCGTGAAGACGGAGGGAAGAAACATAAGCTCATGTCACAGGCCAACTGTGTGGAGGCAGGCCTTGGGCAGCACTCTGAGATACAGAAAGTCTGTTACACGTATTTGATCGATTCCTCCTTGTACAACAAATCTCTGCCGTCCCGCCCCGTCTGAGTCTCTCCACTGTGTTCTTTGCCTAAAGCTCCGGCTACGAGGCCAAACCTTGAGATTCCCTATAAAAATCATCCAGAAATCCAGCTTTAATATGCTGCTCTCATATGACATGTGCACAGATGTGGACAAGATCCGATGCAGATACAAAGACATAAAGTAAACGGTAGGTAACGACTGCAGAATATTTGAATATGATATGGTGGGAACAAGGCATCTGGGTCTTCTGTTCAAAGCAGATCTATGATCTACAGCCCTGCAGCATCCTAGGGGGGAGGTAGTTCCTTTTCAGAGAGCCATCATATGTTTGTCACCAAAAAAGCAGCAACAATATGGAGGGAGTGATGGAATAGAGGAGGCACATATCTAAATACAGAGCACAGCAGTGGAAGGGAAGAGGGAGGAGTACTGGGAAGAGAAACAGAAGCAGGGCTTGCTATGGTTCCACTTAGCAGCATGACTGCAGCATTCACCAGACTCGGACCAAAATGTCAGGCTGGAACAGAGCTTCAAGGGAGGCAAGCCGACACGGCCAGGGGGGTTGTTATGTATGGCTCCATAGGCTCTATAGAGTAGCTACCCCACCAAACCACTTTCGTTAAAAGTTGCCGTTTGCAGTGATCCAAAAGCATAAAATGAAGCGTGGAAACGGTTGACTGCATCCAGCCGAATGCATTTACATTTATATGATGGTCCTGAAATTGAACATCAACAATTCAAATGGGAAAAAAAGTCCCGGAACATGTGATGGTGTGAACGATTCCAAACGCGTCTGTCGTGAGTCGAGTCCTCGACTTGTAGCTCAGGACACACTGTCCACGCACACAGCGACCACGGTGGGTCACAGGTGGGAGACAACCCAGACCAAAAGACAGAAAGGACCCTGAATGTAGTTCCGGCGGGCTGACTGCGTGGGTATGGGGAAATGATGGGGACTCCCTTGTTCTCCAAGCAATATGTGTGCGTCTGTGGGCCAAGTGAGGTGGTGGGCGGTGGCACGGCGGAAATGAAAGCAAAAAACAAATCAATCATTGTAGGGCGACACAATCAAAGCGAAGACGACGGTGTCACGAACGGCCTCGTCCAAAATTTAAACACTTCTGGAAATGAAAGGCGGGGAAAACAGGATAGTATTGCATTTCGGTCAATCTTCATCTCAAACCAGTTCCATCTGTGAGTGTGCAATGTGTGTGAATGTGTGTGTGTGTGTGTGTGTGTGTGTGTGTTTGTGTGTGTGTGTGTGTGTGTGTGTGCGGTTAGCAAAGACACACAAACACACACACAGTCATGTCAACAACGCGTCACTTCTAACAAGATTACGCTTCTTTTCAAGATCCTTCCATTCAGGACAAGAAGGATTACTGTGGAAACTGGCAAGTTACCAGGCATATTTGACTATAACTCTGAGATTAACATCTAGCACTAGAAAATATCGGTTTGATCTTTGGAAATGCGCTTTCACGTTGTCTCGCCATGTTATTCCCACTTGCGTGCACATCGAGCCTTTATCTCAACTGCGTTTACAGAGCACATAAAGTTTAAGAGAAACAGAAGTGTGTGAGTGTGTGTGTGGTCCCACTGCCGAGTGCTCAATGGTAGAAAATGAAAATACAAATGCATGAAAGCACGCTTATCTCCATTCCCTTGTTGGCAAACTGGCCCACAATACAAATGATACAAAACCTTTTCCTCTGTTTTCTCAAACTCTTGGTAGGGCTCGGCGCCATGTTCATCTTGACGTTTATACAGCTTAAATGTTCCAAATTAAGAGAAAATAATAGTATTTTATTTTCATTCAAATCAATTAATGTAATCAAATGTCAATAAAGAACCAGGTAGGGCATGAGCAATTCAACGACCATGAAGGAAAATGGAAGACATGGAGTACCTACTAAATGTGCAACATGTTTTACATTTGAAATATTTACATATTTATATTTAATTTATATATATATTTAATATTTATATTTAACACTTTTTCATACAAGATCTCCCGACAGTTAGTCAATGAGGACAGATACAATGCAACAAATATTGAAACTGCTTGCATGTAGGTCCATTTTTCCCCGGTTTGGGAAAATGTAAAAGAATAAACAACCAAGCAATGATGTAATTCACTCAGAGACCTGGCTTTACGCAAACCAATCCATGACTTGTGACCATCAACAAATCACATTAGACAGAATACAGAAGGTCACTAAAATGATTAGTACAGCCTATAGACTTTTTGGAGATTGGGAAAGTTACAGGCCAAGAAATCATCGCTTGAGGTTGGAAACCATGCAGCCAATTCATCATTTGCACGCATCTTCCATAGCTGGAGATTAAACATCAATCTTGAGGACAAATTGTACAACAGCATGGGGGGGGGGGTGCAGCCAGCCAATGATGTAATGTAATAGCTAGCTAATGGCTTACTGTATCAGGCAGTTCATCACAGACATGGCATTTCAATGAGTGGTGAATATAAGCCAATATGAAATCTGGATGGCTTTGCTTGCAATGACTGCAAAAACAAGTTGGAAGATATAAGCTACATAAAACCACTGTTTATTCTTGCATTAACAAGCAATGGCATGGACTGCATAATGTGTTAACTATCTGCTACATATAATAAGTCTTGCACATCAGAATGCATCGGGGGATTTGTTGTTGGCTATATGCACCATACTGAGAGTACTCAAGAGTTTTAGTGCTTTAAAATCCTAAAATCAACGTGAATATACAATCACCTAGTCTTATGAAAACATCTCGCATGAGAACCACCCAGGCAGTTTCAAACACAGCAATGTCTCCCCATAATGGAAAATCCTTTACTAAACAATGCGCAAAAAACACATTACTACCAACACAATAACTAACATTGTGATGCTCCCAAAATGGCGGCGGTCATTAAGCCCTGTGGGACATTAGTTAGAGCTATTGTAAAGTTGTGCAAAAAAGTGTTTTGTTCCCATTTTGCTGCATATGTTTGTTGTTTAAACAAACAAAAAAAAAGCATAAACCTTTAAACACATAAATATTCATTGCTGAAAGTCTTATCTGTCTTTTCACAGTTTTGGGAGCTGGTCCCAGGGCAACATTTTTTGACAATGAATATTCTGGCATCACATGTGCACAACATGCACACACACACGCGCACACACACACACGCACGCGCACGCACGCACGCACGCACGCACGCACGCACGCGCACACACGCACACACACACACACACACGCACACACACACGCACAAATCGAAGACAGCACGCAACAGACCAAAAAGCAAACAGACAAGTGTGCAGACACACACACATGGGCTCTCGCACAAGGAAACCACACAGAGAGTCCCAGACAGGAAGCGCTGAGCGAACGGGACAGGCCGGCGGACCGGGGAGACAAATGACTTAACGCAAAACATGCAGAACACAATAAAACACCACTGATCAAAACACAACCCAAAGCCGAGGGGCATGGGGGGGGAGGGGGAGACCGAGGCTGAGACATGAAATAGCGACTGCTTAAGGAGCGTCTACTCAGCGGCGGTGATGAAGTGCAGAGGCCGGTCCGCCCCAACCGTCAACCGCCGCCGTCAACAGCTCTGGTCATCAGGGGGACGGCGAAGGCCAAAGAGGTCCTCAAAGCATCGGAAACTTGCCGGTCTAAGCATGGCGTGTGTTGTGCTATTTCGGTCCCCCCTCACCCCCACTACCACTCTTCCCAGCGAAGGACATAACGATCATTCACATGTTTTGTGCATGTGTGCTTCAAACATGCACACGCAAACGTCCTTACAAAGCGGTGCTGTGCATTATTCGTCCGGGGGGGGGGGGGGGGGGGTAAAAACGAAACGCTCAGCGAAAGGGCCTTGGACGTTCGGGCTCGGGCTTCGGAGATGGCCTGTGGCGCGAGTTATTTTCACACAGACGGCAAATGTTTGCTGATCTCTCCAGATGTGAGTGGGCGTACGCTGCACACACACACACTAACACGTGTCACACACTCTGTAGCTCCTCCAGCCCATCTGGCACCATCACAGAGACACAGCTTATTAGGACACACTGCTGACAGGGAGGCAGAGAGAGGCAGGGACAGGGTGTGACGGGAATATAATGACAATGGTCAGAATGGGAGGATATTACAATCCCAAAGTCGTCTGTGTTGTGCCATCACAGATAGTCACAGCTGAATGTTCACCAGCAGTGTGTGTCCTTTTCTAAAAGTGTCCCTTCAGGGTTCCATTACTTTATCGCATCCCCGTCATGTTTTTTTTTTGTATTTTCAGATAAACCTTAACTTTTGCTACATTCTACAACGATGAACCAAAGATCCAGGTCTGTGTACTCCAAGTAATGGATCGGATTTACTCAACTTGGTACCAGCTCAGAATCAGCCTCAGCAGTAAAACCTCAATCAGTTCTGAGTGATACCTATAAGACCAGGCTGTAGTGGGCTAATGGTTGACTCTCAAAGTTATGGCCTTTGTCTGTCTTTGTGTGTGTGTGTGTGTGTGTGTGTGTGTGTGTGTGTGTGTGTGTCTGTGTGTCTGTGTGTGTTTAGATGACAGCAGATGGTAAAAGGGGGCGAGGTTCCATCCACAGGGTCTGTAAAGTCACACACACATAAGCCTTGTACAATTTACAGCCAAGAGCTCAACTGCCCCATGCCAAACACACATCTGATTTACAGCCACAGCACCCCATGAAGGAAAGCAGGGGAGAGAGAGAGAGACTGAGAAAGAGAGTCAGGTCATAGGGATGGTGTCTGTGTCCATGGAGTTGGGGCCTGGAGATTTACCACAATGTCCATTTATCTTATGCAAGGGTGTCATGGATTATTTCTTCTTCCCCAAACACCTTGCCAACGCCAGCTCTACAGATAAGAAAATAAACATTCAAGCCAAATAATGTCATGTGCTATGACATTATTAGGGTAAACCTGAAATTAAAGGTGCAACACTGTTTTTAATATTATCGACACTGCATGGGCTGGGAAATTGTCAAACCCATTCTTTTTTTATTACCACTTTCAATAAGTGGTGAATAAAAGCCAATATGAAATCTGGATGATTTGCTTGCAATAGCTGCAAACTTAGAGCGGGAAGTTGGAAGATTTAAGCGTCTACATAAAACCACTGTTTACTCTTGCATGAGCAGGCGATGGCACGGCCTGTAGAATGTGTTAACTATGTGCCCCATACAACAGGGCCTGCACATCAGTACGCATCAAGGGATTGTTTTTGTTGGCTGTGCTCGCCATATCGAGAGTACTCACAGGTTGTAGTGCTTTAAAATCTTAAATCAATCGAAACGCACTGTAACCGAGGCTTGAAATGAAAATGTTGCGCGTTGCCACGTCTTCTCGCATAAGAACTGCTGAGGCGGTTTCAAATACAACAACATCTCCCCCCCCCCCCGCCATGGAAAATCCTTTCACGATTAATTACTAAACAATGTGCAAAAAAAAAAACCCTAAAAAAAACATTTGAAACGCAGATCCATGGCAAAATATGAGTGTCAACACGATAATCGCGAATATACTCAAGATTTTGTCTCATAAGGTTTCGAACGAAACGTAGGCCTACGCGTGGGAAATCAGCCAATATCGCAAATCACACCGCCGAGCGTATCGTCTCCTTCCGCCCCCCAGCTGCCTGCGTCTCCTCCTGGTCCCAACGCAGCCCGGTGAGGGATGTCTCCGGCTGGGTAATGAAGACACCGACGGCCTATCGATCGGCTGATCTCGGGGGCTGATGGATGGGCCGGCTCCGCTCGGCGTGGCGTGCGGCCCGGCAGCACGCCGCGCCGCGGGTCGCCATGTGAGAGGAAAGAAGCAGCGTTGGACGTTGTAACTCTCCCCCCCCCCTCACCTTTGGAGAGGAGAACGAAAATAGGAAGGAAGCGGTCTGCCATCGTAGGACTACAGGGGTTCAGATTCCTAGCAACATGGCTCGCAGCAGATTAGGGGTATTGTCATGACGGCTGGAGTACCCCTGATGCGGAGTGAGTGAACACTACTCCGCGAATCAGGACAGGAACTGGGAAGAGCAGAAGTGTATTCTAGCATTGCGAGGACCCCGTGTGTTTATGGATGGCTTAAGGATGGCCACAGCCCCCCACTAGACGCCGTGGAATATCTCTTCACACTCCCGGCATGCGACGACTCGTCCACTCGTAAGGAAGGAATTTTTGATTGACGTTGGCCTTCACCAATGCCTCCAGAGCGTCACATGCTCCAAAATAGGATGTCAACATACTAGCCGCCGGGCCTATATTTACACCCAGAGTCAAGCCCAGGCCCTAAGAATGCAATGCATCAAACCCGAAGACACACCACTGTACACACACACACACCTACAGAGGAACATGCCACAGGCAGAGTAGCTGTGGGTAACTTATGTGTGTCAGCTTGAAGAAAAGATAACAACTAGATTTTAGTCCCAATTCCCAAAGTTTACTTCAGCGCAGAGCGACCATGCATACTTTATGAGGCTTGAGAACCGCCATCCATGGTCATGTTTATTTTAACCGTCAACAGAAAGTTACCGCGAGAAACACATTTGGGAGGCTACAAATTGTGTTATCCAACATGTCATTGCTGGACAGCTTGTAATGGCGATCCCATTCACACCATGCATCACACATTTGGTGAGGGGGTGAAGTGGGGGGGGATTTATTGAGCCTCGTCATTTGGATGGACTCTCGGGCGAGCCCTTCCCCTTGTGACACAACAGAACTCAGTGTTGGCCGCTGCGCATGTTTTCCATCTTTAATTTTATTTGTTTTCTTTTTTGAAGCCCGCCCTGCTGTCATGTCCTGGCCTCTCCCTTTCACCATCATCTCTCTCTCTCTCTCTCTCTCTCTCTCTCTCTCTCTCTCTCTCTCTCTCTCTCTCTCTCTCTCTCTCTCTCTCTCTCTCTCTCTCTCTCTCTCTCTCTCTCTCTCTCTCTCTCTCTCTCTCTCTCTCTCTCTCTCTCTCTCTCTCTCTCTCTCTCTCTCTCTCTGTCTGTGTGTGTGTGTGTGTGTGTGTCATCACAAGGCGTAATAAAAAGCAGCAGTCGACCCGACAGCCCCGCTGACCAATAAAGCCCTTAGAAGCCGACATCTGTCCTCCACTGACCTGCCGTCATGTTGGGTCACACTGGTGACTTACGGTCAACTTTAAAGCTCCCATTTACGCCCCACGACAAACACATTAGCACGCTACGACATGCGGCGGCCGTCCGCTCTCTGTGCCCCGCGCACCGATGGCCACGCCCACGTCTAGGGCTGCTCACACACACACACGCACGCACGCACGCACGCACGCACGCACACACGCACGCACGCACGCACGCACGCACACACGCACACATACACACAGTTTTTTTTTTTTCCTTGTGCTTATTGTTCCAAAGGTCTGCTTATCTGATTCAAACTTCTGGTTCAAATGACCAGAAGTGCAGGAATCAAGAATGGGAGGATGTAAGTGGTCAATAATGGGCGTGTGCACACTTAAAACATACACACACACACACATGACCGCATGTGCACACAACGACACACACACACACACACACACTGCACGCAGTCTGGGAGTGAAGGCCGGCAGATGCTCGCGTCGTATATATGAAGTCTGAAAAGGCGACAGAAATGTTTTGTTTGCGGTGTCGATTTATGTGGATGTGAACATGGGGAGGAGAACGGGCTGACAGCCTGCTCCAAGGATTTCCCCCAGCAACTGCCAGAGAAGGAATCGTGTGTGTGTGTGTGTGTGGCTTTGACTGTTGTGTGTGCCATGCATTGTGCATTTTGTGTATGTGGTTTTTGCCTATGTTTGTGTATCCTGTGTCTACGTATCCAAGTGTGTGTGTGTGTGTGTGTGTGTGTGTGTGTGTGTGTGTGTGTGTGTGCGCGTATGTGTGTGTGTACGTCTGTGTGTGTGTGTTTATGTCTGATCCAGTAAATGAGAACCAGGTCCATGTAGCTCTCCAATGCTACGGGGCTGGCTGGGTCTTACAGGGGTTCAACCACACAGTAAAAAAGAAGGCAATTATACTGTTGTGTGTGTGTGTGTGTGTGTGTGTGTGTGTGTGTGTGTGTCCTCTCAGAGGCTTCGCTTACATATAACTCAAACACTGTAGACCTCAGCAGTGGGGATACATCTTTCTTGCTGTGGTGTCATCTCCCTGTGTGGTGTGAGGCAGGCGTTACAGAATGCATCTCAGCTTCTAACGTTGCAGTTCAAACACAACTTGGTCCAGTCTGATGTTTAACAACCTAATCCTTTCCGCCGCGGAGAACGGAACAAATCATCTGTTTACAATCCAACACAGACATGGGAGCCATTTTGTTTTCACCTCTTGTGGTCTGATGTTGAACTGAAGGGTCTTGTTCGATCATGAATAACAAATGATTGCACTTCATCTTGCCATGTGTTCGTTTTCTGAAATCATGCTAGGTACTGCTTAGCGTCATGGTTCCTAGCATAATTAATATACTCGCATTGAGCAACAGGGACAATCAGTGTACTAGCACTGTTACTAAGTCACAACTGACATATGTCTCGCCTTCACTAAAATTACCCAGTGCTCATAAAGGGTACATTTCCCTCAATTGATTGCATGTTAAACAAAATAAGTCAAAATGGCGCCAGTCAGCTGATTTCTGTTGGGAATGTTGTGGACTTGGTCACCATGGTAACCTCACTCTGAGAGATGAGCTGTTGGTGAACCTTTCCTCCGTTCACACCGTTGTGTTCCCTGCATTCATGTGTCTCGCAGGCTCTAACTTCTTCTGTTCAATAAGTGACTACAGGGGAACAGTTAACCCCCGGTATGAAGAAAAACGCTGACATTTCACTCTGAAAACACATACATCACGTCGGCTCGCGCTCCAAACTCTCCGCTCGAACAAAAGAAAAAAAGTCAACATCATCTCCAAGGTGAAGAGTTCTCACAGGCAGTGTAAGAGGGATGGTTTCTCAGACATCAAAAGACAAACAAACTGGCGAGATAAGTAGACTGAGTAGAAAAAAGAAGGCGCACATTAGAATTCCTCAAATTAGACCGGCTCGGCCCAAGTGAGTTTCTGATGAAGGCAAAGAGGTGGTTCTCTCTACTTTGTTCTGCATAATCCCACACAAGTACACGATACCCACATCATTAAGACAGTCTGGCCCTTAGAAGTAAACAAATTAGCCTACCGCATACAGGATTCACAACGACAATATTGCAAAATACAGTTCCTTTTCTGGCCTACTGCCAATGCCTATATTTTTTTCCCTTCCAATGGCCACGAATATATATTTAGAAACTATCTACAAGCAGAGAGACTTGGGCACAGAATTGAATTATATTAGAATTCTAATTCTAATATTATATTAGATATTAGCAATAGACTGTTTCATTCATTCTCTTGCTGAGAATAGCAGCAAATCCTGTAATGGTCGACAGTGACACAGATAACGTCACCTCTCATGGTTAGACTCTCCAAACTGTGGCATTATGCGGCTCGCTACAAATTAGTTCTTAAATCCTGCTCGTAAAACCTATAAACTGTCCCATCATGGTTGCCGTTCTTTAACAGCCGGGCGTCTGTGTCAGAGAGCAGGGCTAACCCCTCTTGCTGTGCTTTGGAGACCAGCGTGTGTAGTTACCACGGAGACGTTCTCCAGCATGCCAATGTTTGACGTCAAATACACGGAGCATCGGCTTGTAAAATCGGCGCCATTCAGGAATGATATTAGAGCTGTCAATCATTGGCCAATGCTGCGTGGTAACCGTGGTGATGTACTGTTTGATGTGCTGTTGTCCTTGAAGTACGTTGAAAGGCGCCTTGTAAAATAAAATGGATTATTGTTATTATTATCATGTGGCTGTACCAAGAGCAAGGCGATCTATCTGACTTGCTTCTAGCGGACTTGATTGTTACCAGCGTGTTTGTCTGTCTGCAAAGAAGAAAAAAAAAAAACTCCATCTCTCATGGGGCCCCCAGGTGTGGAGTTACTGCAGAAAAAAGGTTTTGCTTGAAGAAAATTATACAGTACATTCCTGTGTCATGACTCACTCACTGAAATGGCTCGCACACACACACACACAAAAGCATACGTGCCTGTACGTAACCCCAAGTCAAACACACAGACAATAGACAATACAATACACAGACCACACACACACACACACACACACACACACACACACAGTGGCTATTTTCACCCAACCTATAGTTTCTGGTGTCCAAAAGTTATGCAACAGCCGGCCCAGAGCATTTGCCTCTATTTGACTCTACATAACTTCTCATCTTAGAATAGCCTGCAGAGCCAGAGTTTGGAGTAATGATTTCATCATGCATTTCTAGAGGTGCGAAAGTATAATATTGTTGGGGAGAAAGTGTGCTACAGATGGAGGGAGACGGCGGATCGCGCATGAGCCTGTGTGCAGAGGGGTGCAGCTGCCTGTGGATGTGCATGTGGATGTGGATGTGGATGTGCGTGCACAATGCTTTGTCGCACTGGTGTCAAGTTTTCCAGCAGCGTCCCGTTTCGCAGCGCAGCAATAAATATGCTGTATCAAGTAGCCATCATTTATTCAAAAGAGGGAGAGAGTGGCTGAAATAGAGAAGGAAAGAAAAAGAGAAAACGAGATGGTGGAGAGGTGATGGGGGGTGGGGGGGGTGGGGGGGTGCGTAGTGTGTTACTGATGATAAGGTGCTCGCCTGCCCGAGAAAACAAACTGACTGGTGGGAAAGGAATGATAGTCGGTATGCAACACATTTGCACTTTGCAGAAGAAGTCAAACGGTTTTGAGGTGTTTTGACTCCCATCTGAAAAGGTTATGGGGACAAACCCCATGCATCATATATGAACCGCCAAATCACTTTCGATTAAAGGGGCTGCAGACTCATTAGTAAACACTAATAGGAACTCTCATTAGTGATACAATCCCATTCCCTAAAGTAGCACAAGAACCAGGTCCCGATGATCTCGTCGGGGTCAGTCAACGCGGTCTTCCCCAACGCATTGTGTCGTGTCAGTGTAAGGACAACATGCGACAAAGCTTTTGAGTCGCACAGGTGACACGGATGTCCCTGGCGTTGCCATGACCGCATGCCATTAAAATAACTCTGCCGTCAGCTACATCGCAGTGTGTGACACTGTGATTCCGCCCACCGCCTGTTCTTTGCACTGCGAAGGTGACGGCACATGCTAAGCCAGGCTCGGCTGTGGGGAACAGCAGTCTGCGGATGCTGCCGTGGCCAACCCGCTGTCTGCCCGCAGGGATGCGGCAAGAGACGGAGGCTTTCTCTTCTCCCTCGTTGATGAAAGATATGCATTAGGGCCGCCGAGGTGATGTATGACGATGATGACGATACAAGGAACGCCACTTCCAGAGTCATGATTATCAAAGAAATGCGCCCGCTGCCACAAAAAGTCCTGTAGGTCAACCACGGTGGATTTGGCCTGAGTGACCACTCCAGCGGCTTGCTGTGTTTGGCAGGACGGTTTGAAAGAATCGAGCCAATGTTTGAAGGGTGAACATTGTTCTCTGAGCCTAATCTATTCCCCCCAGGGAGACTCGGCTCAAAGCCCTCTCCACCTGCGTGTGACAGGCTAAGAAGGAGATGGAGATTTAGTGGAAGGGGGAGTGAGCCCTAATAGATATAGCAGTAGTTTTTAACCACAGAGTAATCAGCCAGTGGTACAGTAACATTCAAATGAACAGCGAGGCGGCTTTGCCAGAAACGGTGATACTCCGCAGTGCAGCGGCTTGTTTTTTCCCCTCTGCCTCGTTGTAGCTCGGAGCAGATGTTTGATGCCTGAATGAGTTGTGAGATGTAATTCTGTAGATCAGAGAAACGGCACGGCTCTGACTAGTTTGAAATGGGCTTTGAGGGCAAAAGCGTAAGCCAATGCTTGCTGGAGAATACTTGTGATGAGACCAGACCACTGCAAACAGGATGCAGGGCGTAAGACGAGTGCATAAAGGATAGTCAATATGGTGTCCTTGGTTGCCCGGTTAGGGCGTATACGAGTCCTCGGCTGAAAGACTTGGGGTTCAGACCCCACGACTGCAGCTTACCTGTAGGTACACAAATGGTACGTTCCTTTTTTTTCCTGCCCGAGTTCAAATTGTGCGCTCATCCCAGCTCAGTCCAGCCGAGTATGCTGAACCTGTGTTGCACATAAGCAACACCTTAATGCCTATTAATTACATGCAGCCAAGTGGGTCAATTCATTGTTAAGGCAGCAGGCAGGCAATAAGGAGACAAGGAGCGATGACGCAGCACGCCTAGAATAAAACATGGCTGACCTGGAAATAGAAGACAAAAATACCTGGCAGACCTTCCTCCTCACCCTCCGCAGACTACAGCTAAATCCTGTCAGAAGCATTCACTGAAAAATGGTACCCTGGCTGTCGTCTGTGTGATATTTCAGGCATATTAAATGCATGCCACATGAGGGTCCTGGGATCTTGTGTTGTCGGTTCAACACAAGGGGCAATTGAGCGTTAAAGCCGAGTAAATCTGTCTGCTAGCACACCTTAGGGGGAACTCATACCCACTGTACATACACACACACACACACACACACACACACCAACAGACAACTGGACTTGGGAAGGTCTATGGCTCGAGACAAGTTGGAGGAAACTGCCAAAAAAAGTAATAGCACCCAACTTCTGCGACGACGACGGCCGTCAAGATAAAGGTCTCGTGCTCTCAGGACGACCACAAGCATGATCTCATCTCACTGAGCATCACATCTCCTCGGCTTTCTAGTCTCCACTACTTTAAGGAAAAACAAACTTCTCTCCCAATCATCCGGTGGCATGCGGTGCTTCGATAAGGCAACGTGTCAGCATGTCTACTGAAAGTGGATTGCGCACGGCAGATCTGTTATGCCTCAGCCAAGGAGGTGTAAAAATCTATGCCCTTGCCCTGATTGGACACCTGATTGGGCACCTGATTAGACACCTAATCATGTCACCTGATCAGTGATGTGTTGATTCTTCCCACAAATCAAGTCCAGACCAAGAAGGTCCAAATGTGGTGAAGAGGAATTAGTGGTACACTCTGTCCACAGCACTGACCTGGGATATATTATAAAATCTTGCATGGACATTGACCAGTTGACTCTTGCAAGAGCCTAACACTTTCTGGTCATCCATAATGGAAAAAAAGGGCCAGGCTTAACACAACAGCAGTCAATAACCCTGGCTGTCGCCAGTCTGCAGAACAAGAGGCTTTTTTTAAGTCAATGACCGGTTTCTGATTTCCAATGGGTGAGTACAACCTGAAATCCAGATGGCCACACAGAAAGGCAAAAAGCAAGTTAGCAAACAAGTTGGCAGCAAATCCTCTAGATTCAGCCTGATCTTTCAAATATCTAATTTGACACAATATGCCAAATTCTATAGACACCTCAGCGTTTATGCAAATGCTGCCTTATCATCAAGAGTGCTGGAGGAGCGGGAAGAGCATGGCTACTAGCCTTGGGGTAGCGCACACTTACACAGAAGAGACATGGTACGCAGCTGGCTGAAGCATGCCATGCAAACATATAAATCAGTGGTAAATCAGCCATAACTGAGGCCTGCTGACGCCAGACTAATTCCACTGTTCCCTTGCTCCTCCCAATACACACACACGCACACTCTATTGACAACAGTATGCTGAAACCCCATAGACATAATTATTGTAAAAGTGTCAGAAGCCTCCTTTATGGCATCAATATTATTCCAAATAAATTGGTTTACAATTTACTAAATTATTATAGATCCATTTTCATAAAGCTGTGGCCAGAATATATTTTGGCCAGGTTTAGTTTTGCAAATCTATTGTGCCTCTGTCCCATACTCCTGAGGGAACCAAGAACTCAAAGCTTATAATGTGGCCATCTAACACAAACTCATGGGATAGTGGGATATGGTTTACAAGAACATAGGTCTTAGATCTGTCATCATTCCATAAGCAATAAGCAAAGAGCACAGCTCCAGAGCCAAGGCTGGTGGAAAGAAGATGGATGTCAGGTTATGGATGTTACTTCCATCCATCTCTTGGAAATACTATAGAGGAAACAGTTAGGAGAGTGCATTAACATAAGAGAGAGAGGTTAAATACAGAGAGAGAAGTACTTCAGGAAAGACTTTGACTTCTAACCAGAAGCCCATTGGCTCCGCCCACCACAGGCATCTGTGGCTGCTCCCATTGGCCACATCTGGAGAATAGCTCAACAAGGGGTCAACAGAGCAGGTCACTGACGTCACACAGCAGCTCCATCGGGACAGGAAGGGTGTGTGTGTGTGTGTGTGTGTGTGTGTGCATGTGTGCTTGTGCGCATGTGTGCGTGTGTGCGTGTGTGTGTGCGTGTGTCAGTTCCTATAGGCAGCAGGCAGCAGAGAACCTCCTAGCATGGAATGAGGAAGTCTGTGAGTGGATTCAAAAGTCAACAATTACCATGTGTGAGATCTGACAACTCAAGTAGAAGGCAAAACAAAACAAATAACCCACTATGCACATGCACACACAAAAGCACCGTGTGTCGAGAAATGCACAAGTTAAAGAGTAAGAGAGTATTGCAGGAGAGCCATTGGGAAATCCTGAAAGTGCGAGCCCAGTGACAAGACCGAACCAAAGGCATTCCTCTGCCGGCTCAGAAGCAAACTGCTGCTGGCCATAATTACGGAGTCCCAACCCGGAGTCTAAACTCTGGCTAAATTTAGCAATGACCAACGTCCACCCCAACCAAGGATACAATGCAGAAGACACCCGCAAACTTCACCCTTTACTGGCCTTTCGCTTAATCGATGGTGCACCACTTTCCATGAAACTGTCTCGCCTTACGCTCCGATTCACAGGAGTCAAATAATTAAGCTACAAAGACAAACACAGAGAAAATCAATACCTTGGGACAAACAAGCCTGGATATGAAAATCAGATTATTCCTAGTTGAAGGACAGTATTAAACAGGACTCACTGCATCCCATTCACCCTGGTTTTAAAGATTCTCCATCACAACAACAGGAAGTTGCTACCGGCAATGTTAAATGGAGGACTATGGGAGGTGAGAGAGAGCACTATTACAAGGTATTCTTGGTCTCACACACACAACACATTCACACACATACACAACACATTCACACACTGCCCTGAGACAAGACACATTTAAATTACACAAAGCCCTGTGGCCGCCAACAGCAACTTGACTTACAGGCCCCTGGAGAGACACGTTGAACGAATGCACACACACAGTGTGGACAATGAATTGAAGGGGGGAGAGACAGAGAGAGTGAGAAAAGGTAAAGAGTGCTATGAAATACGAAGAGAGAAGAGGAAGAGGGTGAAAGAGGGAAGGGTATAGTGGTTCATGGAATTCACTTAGTCACACTGATTGGAGGTACACTGTCAGTTTGACAGTATACAAACTGAAGCCCCCCCCCCCCCCCCCCCCCCCTTCACTAACCATCAATCAGATGGTGCCAAAAACAAACAGACAGCAATGTTTGTTGGGGTGGGTGGGGGGGGGGGGTATTCTGATGCTGGATTTGCACCAGCCACTCTGGTGCAAAAGGATAATACGTTTATTAAATGTTAATATGCCAAAGGGAGTGAGTGACATGAGCGACAGCAGAGAAACGACATGGTGACAGATGGGGAAAAACAGAGGGATGAGGTGGGCTCCCACCACAGTAAATGCACGCGATCTGCCCTGGACTGAGCTGCTGAGAACAAGCAGGATGTTGATATTCCCCACAGGAAGGGAAACAAAGACCGACTTGGTCGTGGCCCTTAGTGCTGTGTGGATTTGAGTCAACAGAAGGCATTGCTGCCACATAGGTATGTGAAAATGAATTGTTTTAACAAAAAACACAAGTGGTACATCCACATTAAACACACACACACACACACACACACACACACACACACACTGTCTGCACAAGTAATGTAGCTCATTGGCAAATGTTTCTACTCTTAGAAAAAAACTATTTGTTTCTATGACAACAGACAGAGGAGACACCTCTCTATGTAAGGTGGGCAGACATCGGTGATGTGCCAGTGAGATCGTTGGACATACGGGTTGTAATGAGATGAAATGTTAATAATAAACACAATGTTCGGCATGTTGCCCTTGCAATGAAGACATATCTTGATATGCCACACACACCGCCATCGTCATCATCATCATCATCATCTGAAGAGCCTTAGTATGGTAATTAGTTGGTCTGTTAGTTGTCTACTTGGACACTCCAGGGAGAACATTAACTTTGCAGTACAGGCCTACACACACAAGTATATGTGAGATGTACCCGGTTTGCCATTCAATACGTAAATACACTTGGAATAGAGTCAGTGAACTGATCGAGTCCATCAAATAAAACTTCAGGTCAAGCAATGTGGCTGCATCCAGAAAGTCATGTCGCTCCCATCACGTTAATCACCGTTTATTAGTCCAGTTACATTTTTTTTGCAGTGGAAACACAGGTTTGTCATTTTCTAATAACAAAATGTTGTTGGAGGTTCACACACCAGGACGGTAGGGAAGAGACACACGGTCCCCCTACATTCTGCTGTGTTGCTATTTGACACCAGTGTTTCAAGCAGTGTCTTTGTACCGACAGACACTTCAGCAAGATGGGGCTACAAAAATATAACAACGAAGACCAATCTTACCAGAATCGTGTGACTGAAACCCGTCGCTTATTTCCTCGACGTGTCGATGCTTGGAATCTTGCTGAGATATCAAAGGTTTTTTTTTCTTCTAAACGTCGCCCGGCGTTTGCTCTCCCACTCGAGTGATTTTTTTCTTTTTGGGGGTAGAAGAAGTCGAGGCTTCACCGAGAGGAGCGAAAATGGGCGGGTCTCTTCAGACAGCCCGTCCAATCAGCTGTTAGCACCAGAACAAGTCACTAGGAAGGGCCAATCGCTGTTCAGTGATTTCCGAAGCAACCATGGATTCTCCCCGTGTAAAATACTACTGTAAAAGTGGAGGTGGCTTCGCATCACCTCGCAGAGTAGTTGAAGCCCTGGTTGAAAGAGGGAAGCCCAATACCTTTGTTCGGTCTGTTGGTGGCTGTACACCTCTTTTCGTACAAGATTGCTTTCAGCATTGTTTTATTGACGAAAATATGCGTAAAGTCCTCGGTCCATCCCAAATAAGAAGACGGTGTGTGTGTGTGTGTGTGTGTGTGTGTGTGTGTGTGTGTGTGAGAGAGAGAGAGAGAGAGAGAGAGAGAGAGAGAGAGAGAGAGAGAGAGAGAGAGAGAGAGAGCGTGTGTGTCTCTCTCTGTGTGTGTATGTGTGTGTCTGTGATATACCCGGGTTTCTGTAGCCTTATGTTTAATTCAATTCAAGAAAACTACCAAGTTGTACCCAGAGAAGCCTGATTTAATCACAGGAATCAATTCATCTCACGGTTTCCGATGATAAGAAGCTCAAATTGTATTCATCATAGGAGATACATTAATCATCAATTGACCGACACAATTTCCATCAGCAAGCGTAGAGACTAAGTGGTTTTCATTTCCAATGTTAGTCGAAGATACGTAACGAAGATACGTAAGATACTTCTGTTTTACATTATGTTTGAATTATCAGATAATTTAATTAAACCATTTGTGAAAAGCCTAAAGGGGATGGAGTGCATGCTATTTTGGGGGGTGTTCTAAAAACACCCATAAACCTCCTACGCCTTATCATGGCGCACCCACTGTTTCTCACACCTGCATGCAAAAACGGCGATGGCGAGCTTTCCAATCGCTTTCCATTGACATTGCTGTCTCCTATTGGTGATGATTTGAAATCACAGTGCTTGTTCAGAACATCAGTTGTTGACAAGAAGCAAACAATTAAATAATTAAACGAACTCTCCATCTCGTTCACCACAGGACCCATCATTCTTAATCAGGTAATCAATTAAATAGGCGATGGTGCTGCTGTCCTAGCCGTTTGCAACAACCTTTATTTGACAGCATAAAACGCGTATTGTTTCATTCCAATAATACTTGATGAATCGTTTCATATAGTCATTTCAAAATACAATGTATAGCCTATTAGGCCTGTATATATGTATGTATGTATGTATGTATGTATGTATGTATGTATGTATGTATGTATGTATGTATGTATGTATGAATGTATGTATGTATGTATGTATGTATGTATGTATGTATGTATGTGTGTATATGTGTGTATGAATGTATGTATACTGTATGTGTGTGTGTGCGTGTGTGTGTGTGTGCGTGTGTGTGTGTGTGTGTGTGTGTGTGTGTGCGTGTATGTGTGTGTGTGTGTGTGTGTGTGGGGGGGGGGGGGGGGGGGGGGTTGCCACCTGTGGTTTAAACTTGTGACGTCCCCCGGAAGAGGAGGAGCCAAAGTGTTTTCGCTCCACAGTGTAAAAGCGACTCTGATCTCTGGCAGGAGAACACGCAGGTAACGCTCTATTCCGGCCTTATTTATTTGATTTCTATCGTGTATACAAATTAACCATCTTGCCCCGTGACATAAATCACACTGAGCCACAACTCGCTGTGTCGGCAGAACCGTGAATGTTATGAAAGTGATGTTGAACGTGTGTAGCCCTGATGGTTAGCCAATACCTAGCGGCTAGGGTGTTAGCACTGTCAGCTTCAACACGCTGCCAGGTTTCGCTCCTATTGGACAGCTGTGTTCTTCATATTAACACAGGCTAAGAGGTGAACCTTTCAGCTCAACATCTGATGCAACGCCAGGGCTAGTTGTGTGTGAGGACGAAGCAGTGGGTGAACCGTGACATCCTCTCCATCAACAGATGATGTGCTGTTAGCCTAGCTGTGGGACAACTCACTCCACACATGAGAGTAGAGCCACAATAATCATTACAAGGTTCCTATTATACTCACATTTCATCACCAAGGATGCACACGGTGGACGTGATCACAGTTGTGATGGTTTTGTTGGCTGATGTTCAAACTTCACTGAACATTGGTACAACTGCTTGAACTCTTCCAAGGTTAGCTCGTCCTCAACTTCCGCACAGTGCAGTGAGTTTGTCAGTCTTGGTGACTTCACTTGATGTGTTTGGGTTTGGTGAAACTTGCAGTGTACAGTCTGTGTTCATCGTCTTTAAGCTTTAAGCGTCCACTGTGTTGTCATGCAGAGTAAAGTGTTGTTTAATCTGTGAGAGAGTGTCTTGTTTTCAGGCCTGTCTTATTTAACATCGATACAATAGATTGTCTTTTATTGTAAGGTAGAGGTGCTGTTAAAAACAATATGGACTGGTTTGTAAAGTGAGTGCTTAAAATGATGTATGTATGATATAATGTGTCGTTCATACTTGTTGCATGAAGAACTGTACCGTGCACGAGAAGCGGTTCCAATAACCCTCGCAATTCAAGAACGTGTTTTACTGAAAGCATTGACAACCAAGTCATTTCCACTATGTAGGACTGCATGTACAATGTGTGTAATAAACACAAGTGTGCATATGCACTGCACTGCTTTTCATGCTTGTTTCCTGGCAAACCATAAAAGCTGTTTGTGTTTATTTTTGACTCTCATTGAACGCCAGCATATTTACATTGGATTACAAATGGAGGCGACTGGTGTGTGTGAACTTGATGTGGCGACCAGAAGAATAGTCGGAGGCAATGATTCACCGCCCGAGCTGGACAGCCCTTGCCAGGTAAGCTTCAGTAACTCCATGCATGCTATGCATACAACATTAACTCCATGCATACATTAACTCCATGCATACAGTAACTCCATGCATACAGCATACAACAAAGGCAATTTCCCTTAGGGATCAATAAAGTATGTCTGTCTGTCTGTCTGTCTGTCTGTCAACATTGTATGGTTTTAGGATGCTATTACTATACTTGGTAACTACAGATAGTCGTAACTGCAACACTTGTGTTAGCCCGGATGGTTACACTTGGATTGATCATTTCCATAAACCACATGCATTTGCAGTTGTGAATTTGCAGTCGTGTGAACTCTTGACTTAGTGGAAATTGCGTGAACTAAATTTGAATAGCTTCTGCTGAGGTTACAGAGGGAGGAAGGCTGAGGCTGCACAACACTGCTCTCTGTGCTGGCCGCTTGGTGTTCTCATGTGTGTTGCCGTTCAGAGAAGCCCTGCCTCTCTCCTGCTGAAATAGGAAGTACAAACAGCTTGTATTTTGAACACTGCCCTAAATATGTTGCGTTCATCATGAAGAATGTGGTACAACAAAAATGTCCATTAAGCAATTAGTATTTTAACTAACACAGCACTTTCTTGTACAGAATGAAAAGTTGGAAATGAGCAGGTCCATTCATGTTCCCCACTTGACATGTCCTGGGATATTTCATAAAGTGTGCGTGTGCGTGTGCGTGTGTGTGTGTGCTTGTGCGCGTCTGTGTGTGCGCATGTCTGTGCGTGTGTGTGTGTGTGTTTCAGGAGGATGCTGGTGAGTTCAGCCTGGGGGTGTGCTGCTCTGAGGAGCTGAGAGGGGAGACTCCGGGCCGAGAGGACAGTCCCAGTGACCTGGGGGAGCCTGAGCTGGACCCAGGAGGGGATGCCAAGACCAGGGACGAAAAGGGCTTCGGTAGGCTAGCTGGAAGGTCATCGGTCACTCTGATCCACATCTACACTTCATTGTGTTGTCTGGGGATCATTTGTTTCTTGTAAATGTTGGTCAAAATTCCATGCAACCGACTCTTGTCAATTTTGTCTTTCTTTTGAATGATGCGATACAGATGTAGTTCTTATCTTCTTTTGCCCCAGGGAAAGAAGTTATTCTGCTGATGCAGGCGCTGAACTCCCTGGCGACGCCAGAGGAGAAACTAGCCGCCTTGTGCAAGAAGTACGCTGACCTGGTAAGATCTGGGACGGGAGCGAGAACCTCCAGGTGGTTAGAAGTGAACCACTTTAGAATCCCTTGTTGACACGAGGGCTGTACCCCGAAAGCCGACGAGTTGAGTCGTTTCAGACAGCCTCAAGTCGAGACATATCAGACCTAGTACTATGTGATGGAAGGTGTTCAAGATCGCTTTGTGATAATTGAACCAATTATTTTAGAATTATTTAGCCTGTAGGCTTTTCATGTTATTTCCATTGGCATGTCAAGAACAAAACATTCCATAAATAGAACATTGAGAGATATATTTGCTGTTTTAAGGGCCGCTGTGTCGCGACAAGGCCCGCGTTGCCCACTTGGCCGACCCATGTTTTTCGTATCTATATTCTGACCGGGCGGTGAATGTTGCTGCCTCGGCCGCAGCGACATTCTCCTCCTTCTCATCCTTCTCCTTCTCTCTCCTCCTTCCTCCTTCTCTCTCCTTCTCATTCTCCTCATTTTCCTCCTGCAGCTGGAGGAGAGCCGCTGCATCCAGAAGCAGGTCAAGGCGCTGCAGAAGAAGCAGTCCCAGATCGTGAAGGAGAAGCTGCACCTGCAGGGCGAGCACAGCAAGGCCATCCTGGCGCGCAGCAAGCTGGAGAGCCTGTGTCGCGAGCTGCAGCGACACAACAAGACACTGAAGGTGCGCCCGCTGGCTGCCCTCCCCAGGCGCCTTATTCTTCTCCTCCGCTTGGCATATTTACATTGCAGGTCCCTTGGCCGGCCGGCACTTGTGCGAGACAGGAGGATCAATATTGGAGTAGCAGTGGAGTCGGTACTTTTTCCACGATGTCTCCTGACCTCGTACTACATTTACTCAGTCGTGATGTGTGGCTGGTGATGTTGCACACAGTGCACCCCAGACACACATTTTGGGGTATCGTTTTGCGACTACAGACACTAAGCAGCATTATTTCACATAGAAATAAAATGAATGTCCGTCGGCTAACCATTATATCGCCAGCCCAAAGCTGAGACCTATATAGCAGAGTGACCTGGATTTCCCTTCACATCCAACACATAACCCCCAGCATGCCATGCCTTCTTTTTTTTTTGTACTCGCCATTCTTGTCTGGTGGGAAACTGAGCACGTTAACCCTGCCCCCCCCCCTCTCTATCTCACTCTCCCTCCCCCCCAGGAGGAGAACGGCCAGCGCTCCCGGGAGTACGACGAGCAGCGCAAGGAGGCCATGCAGCACTTCCAGCTGACCCTGAACGACATCGAGATGCAGATGGAGCAGCACAGCTCGCACAACGGCAAGCTGCGGCAGGAGAACATGGAGCTGGCCGACAAGCTGAAGAAGCTCATCGAGCAGTACGAGCTCCGCGAGGAGGTGCGTCACTAGGCTGTGGGGCCCGGGCCCTGTTTATGGGTCGCAGCGCGGGGGGTCGGGGTTCTCGTGGGATTTTGTGGGTCGGTCAAAGTGGTTGAGAGTGAGTGTTCACATGGAGGTATCCTTGGTTGCCCCCTTTTTTTTAAATGTTGGATGGTTGTGTGAGGGGGAAGGATGCTGCGGGATGTGTAGATGGATGTTTCTAGGTTTGGGTCGACCATGTACAGTGTGATGCTACTGCAGTGCCGATTCCTCACAAAACAGCATCCCTTATTGTTCTTTGAAAAAAAAGTTAAAAGTGAATATAGTTTAAAAAAAAAAGAAAAATTAACTAAAATTTTTATTAAAAATATTATTTTTTTTTACTATAAAAAATTAACTATATTTGTCATTATATATTGTTCCACATCTGTTCTAAAGGGAGCTAGTAAGAATAGCCAAAACAGCCCTAGTGAACTGTTTTGCTTGACCAAATACACGACTAGTCCGGCCGTGGATGTTGTATGGCTGGTGGTGTTTGTCCTCGCTCTGCGTTGGTTGTACTCATGGTGTATCGCACACTTCCCCCTGGCAGCACATCGACAAAGTGTTCAAGCACAAGGAGGTCCAGCAGCAGCTGATGGACGCCAAGCTGCAGAGAATCACGGAGATGATGAGGGAGGTGGAGGAGAAACAGCAGAGGGAGAGAGACTTTGTGAGTCCATAGCCGTGTGTGTGGGTGTGGGTGTGCGCGTGCGTGCATGTGTGGGTGTGTGTGATCTCCAACGTCGTTGTCTTGGAGGTTGCCAGTGAGGTTATGGATGAATGTAATGTAATTTGACATGTGTGCTTATAACTATGACTGTAACTAGCAATATTGACATGGATGCCATGAAATGAATTCATGCCATTAAAAAAACAGACCTATGTTCTTACAGTATTTTGTATGTATATAGCTACAGATGCATTTCCTGTCTATAGTCCAAAAAGTAGCACACATGTATTTTATATTATCTTTTATGTATGTATGAATTCAGTCATGCAGCAATTTGCTTATGTAAAGTTGTGTTGCTAAATGGAGTGATTTGGTAAAACATGCATGGTTCTAGTTAGTGTAGTTCCTTCAAAGGGTATGTAACTGAGCATCTTGTTATTCCAACAGCTGCTGAAGGACGCCACAGAATCCAGACACAAGTGTGAGCTGATGAAGGAGCAGGAGACCCAACTCAAGCAACAGGTAACCCGTCTGGCATCTTCTTGTTCAGGATGAAGGATATTCTGTCTGTAGGTTTGGTAATTGTAATTGACCTCTATGAATTTGACTGTTTCCCAGCTGTCTTTGTACATGGACAAGTTTGAAGAGTTCCAGAGCACGCTGGCCAAAAGCAATGAGGTGTTCACCACGTTCAGACAAGAGATGGAGAAGGTAAGCAACAAGTTGCACCCAAAGGTCTATTCAAATATCCCTCTATCCCTCAAATATCCCAAATATCCCTCCCTCCCATCCATCTCTTCGTGTTGTGAACATGCAAGGCCTTTGTCCCGAGTTGCCATTGAAAAGAACATTATTTCGATGACATAAAAAATGAAATAATCTCACAATAGAAAAATGTATAGAAAAAAAATGAGCATTTCACATGATCGATGTACCTTTCTGTCTTTCCTCAGATGACCAAGAAGATCAAGAAACTGGAGAAGGAGACCACGCAGTGGAGGACCAAATGGGAGAGCAACAACCAGGCCCTGCTTCAGATGGCTGAGGAGGTGAGCGTCAATCCTTCGGTTGTACCTGAAGTGTGACAAACCTCAGCGCTTAGTCAGGCTGCCCGGTGTGTCTGCAGCCAGGGGCTGTTTGCCGTGTGCCGAGAGTCTGTGACATACTTGATAAAAACGGCACATCAACTCGGGTACCAGATATGCGGCAGTCGCTCAGTGGGTAGAGCGGGTCGTCCACCAACCGGAGGGGTTGGCGGTTCGATCCTACAAATGTATGACAAAAATGTGTACTGATTGTAAGTCGCTTTGGACAAAAGCGTCTGCTAAATTCCTTAAATGTAAAGGTGATATGCCGATGCTTTAGCAGTGAAAGCCGTTGCCTCCTCTATCTCCAGTTTTACCTCTTGCCACTGGGGTCTGTGTGGAGACCAAAATGTCAAACACCAGGGATTCTCCTTTCATATCCCCCCCCTCCATAGAAAACCCTGCGTGATGGCCACTTCAAGGCCCTGCAGGGGAAGCTGGAGCTCCTGGAGAGGCTGTGCCGGGCGCTGCAGAAGGAGCGCAACGACCTCAACAACCGCCTCAGCGTCCTCCAGGAGCAGGGCGGCGAGGACGTCGCCACAGTGCCCGAACCCGCCGCCGCCGCCACCACCGCCGAGCCCCCAACCGGGGCGGAGGAGGGCCCCGCGCCCCCCGGGGACACGCCGGAGGAGGCCCGGGCGCCCGGCCACGGGGCCGGGGACGGGGAGGGCGATGTGCCCCGCCCGACGTCCGCGCCCCTTGAACTGGAGGAAGGGGAGCGGGAGCATACGGCCCCAGAGGAGAGGACGGAGACTGCAGCGGGCGGCCACTCTGCAGGGGAGCCAGCAACACAGCAAGCACAGGACTGAGGGGCTGGTCTGTGTGTGTGAAGGAAGGGGGGCTGGGGGGGGGTCCTTTAGAATCTGCTACCTAGCTTTCCAACTCCATGGTTAAACCACCACATCTTCAGTTGAGGTATGATTTCTTGTCTTGTTAGGTTTGTCCCTAGAACTCACATTCTCCATGTTTCACTTGAGGGAACCTTTGTTTTGTTTTTTTTTGTTTTTTTTTCTTTTCCTCCTTTTTTTTTGTAACAGTTTAAGAGTAAAACATTGCATCAGTTAGTCCTTTCTGTTTCTTTGTCCCCTGACTTTCCATTGGTCGGAGATCATTTGCTTCGCAGCAAGCACTTGGTACCTTCTGTGTTTTTTTGTTTTTTTCTCTCACTCCACCATATTTTATAGGATTTTGTGGCAGCTGGAGGGAAGCTGCACTTTGAGTCTTGGTCTAATTAGCATTTTTACTTTTTCATATTTTCTTAGTGTCTTTTAGTGACTAATATAGTCATAATGATAATTTGGGTGTATTGTTTGAGGGGGATTTTCCATTACTAGTGTAGCCAGTTTTTTTTTTTTATATATATATATAATCCTTAGGGAAATTGCACCATGTAGCATTTACAGAATTTCCCCCTGGCGTCATGGTAGAGCCAGGTTTATTTTAATCTAAAATCACCACAGGCTACCCCCTCCCTCCACCACTCTTGACTATTTTCCAATACTTGAGTCTTTTGTGTGTGTGTGTGTGTGTGTGTGTGCGTGTCTGCCATCGGGGCAGATTGTGCCCAGAGTTTCCGTCATTTTGTGAATGCAAATCCAATCAGCCTTGGTAAAACACAGTCATTCAAAATGTCGAGAGAGACAAAAAAAAAAAAAAAGGGCTAGAGTTTTAACATTCCCCATGCTCTCCCCCCCCCCCCACCAACACCACCACCACCACCACTGCAGACGCTGTCATCATAGCTATCTGGACCTGGGTGCAGGCGCTGCTAGTGGTCCCCCCACCGGGCTCTGAGTTGTGTCTGTTGTGGACCGCCCCTCAAAGGGAAGCGCCCTCTGACCGATGCCCGCGTCGGCGTCCGAGCGCCCGCGGGAGTCTGCGGGCGACGTGGCGGGTTTAACTCCAGTGGAGGAAATAAGTGTTTTGTTCAGGCGAGGCTGGGTCCTCCAGGGTCTCGACACGCCGTCGGTCCCCGTCGGCGTGTCGAGACCTTTATGCAGCTCCAAACACGGCTGCGTTTGTTTACGGAGGGCCAGGGCCCTCCTCGCTGACAGGGAGGCTCTGAACCCCCCCCCCCCATGACGGGGCTTTTATTTCTCCTCGTTGGCTTAGTCGCTGCAGCGCTGTGTGTTGTCCTCGAGTTTGGGAGTCATTTTTCAATCCCTCCTCCTCCTCCCCTCCTCCTCCTCCTCTTCCCCCATCCAGAGTGCGAGATTAACCGTCTGTGCCTTTCTGCCAGTTATTGTAAACCTGTTGTTAACCTTTCTCTCATGCGCATGCGCAGCGTCTGCGTCGGTTCCTTGCTGCTGGACTGAACAGTGGATGTGAGCAGTGGATGTGGGTACTTGGCACAGGGAGAAGGAGTAGAATGTACGTCAGATCTCTGCGGAAAGTATTGGAAGAAATATCATCTGGCTAAAAACATTTTATATTTGACAAAGCAGCTTTGTCATCTATGGATATTTATACTGAGAATTGAATGTGGATTTTTCTTTTTCTGTACTTAAAGTTGGCATAAAAGTAAAAATCTACATTTTGATAGGATTTATTATAGGCCGATACGGTTGATTGTTTTTCATTAAAAAAAAAAAACTTAATGGAAAGGAAAATCCTATTTTTTGCGAAGTAATAGTTGGTGAATGTAAGACCATGCAGTTTTGAATCAGGTTTCTGAATCAGTGATTGTCTGATCATGTCTGTGACACTGGGATCAGTTATAAAGGGACATCACCAGTTTCCAAAGAACCGGTCCCGTTTGGAAGACCGGAGAGCAAAGATCAAGTGGTGGGGATTTTGGCCCAGCACTAATTCCACCGGCCTCTCCTCCGGTAGAGCAGGCACACACCGCTGGGTATGCTTCCCCCTCCAAACACGCCAACCCTTTTCACGAGGTGTCGATCAGCGCGATGCTCCTGCGACAGAGATATGCAACGCACTTAGAGAAGAGCCAGCCTCCCAAACACTCACCGAAGCTCGACTGTTGGCCAGAATGCGTACATCCAACCAACTGCTTTCAGACATTCCAAAATGGCTCCCCACAGTTTGCACTTAGTAAGACTGACCCACAATGTTTTAGTTTCCATGTTTTACTAAAGCACAGTATTTTTGATCAAGTTCATGGTCCTGAGGGATCACCCATGAGTATGTTTCATGTATCTTGTCTGCAGATGAATGCTCCTAGGGCTACTGGTTGAATGTGTGCTGATACACTTCAGGAATATAGGAGGTGATGCTGTGTACACATTAGGATGGTTGCAGTTGTTTTCCAGTTACTTCCAACCACTAAATCACCACTTTTATTTGAATTGATTACTTTAGAGTTGTTACCTTCCTCCTAAAATCGACCTGTTTTGTACTACCTGTGAAATAGCAATGGCTATCTATCTCATTTTATTTTATTGCAGTTCCCCCCAGCTCAGTGGCTTCATCCCTTCTTAAAACCCCAGTAGTGTATTCCTTCTGTAGGATGTAAGCTACTTAACTGTGTCGTTTGAATTGGAAGGTTAGTCGTTGGTTATTTAGATGCACACGTTCAACTGATCTGCTGCCCCAACCTGGTTCTGGTAAGAGGGACCGAGGATTGGTTGTTGTAACACGTTTTGAGTTCCCAACGTCGGTTCTACTGCTCATGTGCAATCCTGAAAAATGCTGACTTTCTCTTGACTTATGGTCTTTAAAGCATTCCCTGCAAAGTGAATTAGTCTTCCACCCTTTCTGTTGGTGAGGAAATTGAGTTGAGCAAAATGTCTTTTTTTTTGTAATTACCTATGAGGGTCATTCTTGTTTTGGGGGTACAAGATAAGATGTTTGAACGTTAAATGTATCCTGTTATGGAAAAGGGGGAATTTGTTTTTTTTTGTTTTTAAGGAAGAATGGGAGAATTTTGGCATCAGTCTTCCTTTCTTTGTCCCAGATTGACTCTCAGGTAAAGTCAGAATCTACCTCTGCAGGCGAGATGCAACTGTGAACAAGGAGGCTCGACTCACCACGGCTTCAGAAAGCTTTTTTTCTTTAATAATAAAAAAAAAAAAAACGGAAAATTGTCAAACCCCTCCCACCCCATTGACCCCCCATTTCCACCTCTCACATGGAGATTGTACATGTTCTTAATACTCCTGTCTTGCTTTTCAATAAACATTTTGTAGAATTTGCAATCGTGGCTTTGTTTTCATCTTGTGACAGTAACGGGGGTTTTGTAAAAATACAGAGCGGACAGAGCAGACAGAAGTGCTGCGTTTACGTATGGACATCCCTTTACTTCTTTAGGAATGAACGGAAGCTGATGCCGAGACGGCCAGACGAGAAAGCAAGTGTTTAGTCTAACAAAACATACCTTTTTATGAATTACAAGAATAGTATGTTTCTTACCGAGATGCGCCCATAATGATAAATTCTGCAGGGGAAAATGTGCCACGATCACCGCCAATGGAAGGTTTTACAAAACATGCATCAACAGCATTAAATGAGCCTGAAATGCAGACAACTCAGCGACTTAACAAATGGTGTTCAACGAAAGCCGCCGTTGTACGAATGCACCCAGAAAAAGGAAGGAGAAGGAAAACAGCGAATATTATGGAGTATAAAAAGGAAATTAAGCTCAGTCGGGTTTTCAAAACAAAAAAACGGAAAACAAAATCATTTTAGCGCTCCAGTCACCTTGACATTGTTCCAAGGTGCTTCTGAAAAAGCCGCCCATGTATGTACAGAAGCAAAAAAATGGAAAGGTATGGCATCTTCCAAATGTGCCCTAGATTCATTTTGATTCACACATCCTTCTGGAAGCTGGGGGTGATTCACTTCCTGGGTCTCTGGACCGGAAGCTGCTGACCCGGCCGCGGCGTTAGGAACCCTGTCCCTCCAGCTCTGACACCGGGGTGTCTGGTTCCTCGTCGTTGTAGATGTTCTCCGCCTGCAGGGAGGATGAGGGTCAGACCGAGGCGCAGCGGGGAACATCCCAGCAGTGGAGAACTTGCTTAGTACAAGTTCAAACAACAACAATGATCCTCAGGACCGTTCAAACGGACATAGTGACCAGTGACTATCAGCACTCAATAAAGCAAGTTGCACTATAAAGAATCCAGTCTGATTACAGCCAGTTGGTTTCTCTATGGTGAACAAAGAAAACATGATGCTATGGTGTCTTAACTTACAGACAGACAGACATACTTTATTGATCCCTGAGGGAAATTGCGTTCGTAACAATACTCCAGGAGAAGAAAGAGGACACTCTACGTATAGTAGAGTGTTAGAATATATAAATATATAATGTAAACCTATGTAGAAAATAAAAACCTATGTTAAAATATAAACCTATGTAATAAAATATAAAAAAATGTACATAAAGAAATGATAATATACATAAATGTACATACATCCAGGCATACACTACGAGGTAATAGCATACAGAAGGATGTATGTAGCATGTCGGATTTTTGTACAACCACAACTTGACTAATGTATTGCAATCAAATCCAACACACACACACATGGCTTCCCCTTTTTCAGATTCAATAAGAATTTGCCTTTAGGCCTTCTATCTTAGGTCAAGACCCCGCTGTACTCACCATCTGCCAAACTTGCATGATGTTGTCCTCCGACACGGAGCAGATCACCCAGGGCTCATTGGGGTTCCAGGAGAAGTCAGAGATCTTGGCCGTGTGACCTCCGTGGATGAACTGCAGCAGAGACAGAACACATGTCCCCTTAGGTTTCACGAAAGAGAGCAACACCACTGAAGGCCATGACTGCAGCAGAGAGTGGAAGGAGACCACTTACTCTGAAATGGAGACTGCACACAAGATAATTAAAAGGCAAGCATTGCTCACTGACATTATTGTTCAAATGGAAAACACACTTGGGATAAAGACTTGAACATTTGCTTTGGTTTTGATGGATGTGGAGATAATGTTTACGGTCGTACCATCATAATTCTAAAGCAATGAGGGGAAAAAAACTCCATTAATGACAGTAATTCCATAAATGGGCATTGGAAGCGACCGCCTTTCAAGGACGGGGTTAATGGTGGAACTAGTCTGAGATCTTGGTGTGAAGTAGGGCTGACACCTTCCGGCCCGACAATCACTGGTGTCACTTTCATAATGAGTGACACCCACTTCTTCATCCATTACTCTGACACCGTGTCAAGGAAGCTGTCGGTGTGCAGCATTTTCATTAAAGACGGACTAAAAAGTATGTAGGCATTATCATTCAAAAACGTTACGCGTTAATAAATGTATGTTCAGGTTGTTGGCTCAAGTGTGAACGTGTCACAAATGGCACCGTGGCACTGATCACAGCGCCCATCCACTGTGACCCGCTCTATTAAAACACAGAAGGAGACCCAGGCAGTGCTCTTCTCCTGGGTGTTCTGGGTCCCCTTCTGCTGCACACAGCCGTGGGACGTACCAGCAGCTCCGGAGGTCCGTCCTCAGCATCGTCGGCAGACTGCTCCTCTCCGATTTTACTGGGGAGGCAACACAAACAGAGCGTCAGTGCTGGGCTCTTTGTACTCAAGGCACGTCCTAAAAAGGGACTATTCCGTTATCAAACGATATATTACAATGTTAGCAAATAAAATGTGAAGTAAAGCACTAATACATCTGAATGTAATCCTGATTTAAGATAAACCATTTTGACTCGGGCCTCCGGTGGGTTCCTACCTGAGGTCCCAGACGTTGAGGCGCCGGTCGGTGCCGCTGGACGCCAGGATGGTCTCGTTATGGGGGGACCACTGGACCTGAGTCACACACCACAGCAGAGCTCACGTCACCTCAACTGTCCCCGCCCAGGAGGTCTGGTGTTGCCACCAACAGGTGGCAGAGGTCTCAAAGCCAAAGTCCAAACCAGAAGATGGGGCTGCTTGCTGTGCGTGTGTGCGTGTGTGTGTGGGGGGGAGGGTTATTACCTGGAAGATCTCGTCTTTGTGCGACTCAAAGGAGTGGAGCTTCAGCTTGAGGTTCCTCAGGTCCCACAGTGCCACAGTCTGACAGGAGAAACACCATTCAAATCAGCGTCAAAGACAGGATCAATCCCTCGACTATCAACAGAAACAGGGCATCAAATGCCACCAATTGTTCACCCATAAATAGTTCACATTAGGAACACTTTTAAAGATACCATAATTCAGAGTAAGCTGACGAGATGGTTATGATCACATAACCGTCAAATCATTCACCATTCAGGATATTACTGATGAACAGAACAAAATTTCTGCCGTCACTAGCTTTGGCCAAATAACATAACATGCAGCTGTGGTAACATAAAGCACTGACTACAACACTGCTCGTCTTATCAGACCCGAGGGAGCCGCGGTCCTCAAGCAGTGTGAGCTCACCTTGTCGGCAGAGCCGGTGGCGAGGATGAACTCGCTGTAGGGGTTGAAGCTCAGGCAGTTGACCTCGGCCGTGTGGGCGTCCACAGAGTGGCTGGGCTTGGAGGTGTTGTTGGAGCGCGTGTCCCAGCTGCAGGCCAAAACAGAACGTACATCGGAAAGCATTATGGACCATGACTATTTACACTGATTGATCAGCAGCTCAAGTGACATTGAATTCAGAGCCGTCATTAAGAAGCAGGAGGGGTGAAGCAGGCATCTTGCCTGAGGCTGCCTACAGGTAGAATCAACACTGAAGACTGAAAGCCGTCCCTGTCGTCTTTGAGTCCATGCCCCCCCCCCCCCCCCCATACGTTATTGTACATTAATGTGTTTGAGATCCTTGTGCACAACGCAAAATGAATCCTAAATGCATCTTTGAACCACCCCTCTTGTCGTAATCAGCGTATGAACTTCCCCTAGACGGCACTCACATCATGAGCTTCTGGTCGTCGGCCACCGAGCCAAACAGCGACTCGTGGAGCAGATGCCAGGAGACGTCCTCCACCACCGCCGTGTGGCCAGTGAAGATGGTCTTGGCGTCCACGATCTTGCCCTCCTTAGGCCCGGCGCCAATGTCCCACAGGCAGATGGTCTGGCAAAGCAAGGCAGTGTGTATTTATATAGGCCCCTTCACACACAAAAGCCCTTCAGAGTTGGCAGTTGGGCAGGCATCACAAGTTTCAAGTCACAAGACAAGTCTGGGAGCAAAGATAGCTCATGGGCCATTGTGACTTCCTAACTGACCCCTTGCTCTTACTGAGCTGACCCATCCATCCTCATGTTCCAATATGTCGTTAATTAGTGGCCGACAGGAAATTAGCCTGAGATTATGTTATGATTTAATATTAAAGTTGAATGAGTACAATACCTGTACTCATAAAGGATCAGTTCAGTATCAATAATGTTGGCTTTTTTTTTAATGTGGGATTTTTTTGGGGGGGGGCGGGGGGGGGGGGGGTATATCTTTTACACATTTTCTTTAGCTTTGTATTATCATTGATTATTATTAGATTATATTATAATTAGATTATATACATTATTTTTTTTAACAAGAAAATCTAATTATAGTCTTATGGCTATCTGGCTACAATACGTATCAAAACATAATGGCAACGTGATATCTCCTGTCCCCTTGCAGCTCCAGGTGGAGCTGGTGACTCACATGGTCGTCGGAGGCACTCAGCAGGTTCCCGCTGAGGTTGGGGTTCCAGGACAGGCCGTAGCCCTCCTTCTGGTGGCCCCGCAGCCTCAGGTCGGGGCTGCACTCCCCACTGGGGTCTGGAGGAAGACACACGTTGGCCAATGAGGCAAAATAGATGAGCATGCCGATTTCAGAACTGATTTCAGAATTGTTTGAATTGATGCTCATGTGGCTTCTCTATGGTAAGTGACATCATCAGGCACCAGGTTATAATGCTGACCAGGATGATGCTCTATGTGGCTTCTCTATGGTAAGTGACATCATCAGGCACCAGGTTATAATGCTGACCAGGATGATGCTCTATGTGGCTTCTCTATGGTAAGTGACATCATCAGGTACCAGGTTATAATGCTGACCAGGATGATGCTCTATGTGGCTTCTCTATGGTAAGTGACATCATCAGGCACCAGGTTATAATGCTGACCAGGATGATGCTCTGTGTGGCTTCTCTATGGTAAGTGACATCATCAGCCACCAGGTTATAATGCTGACCAGGATGATGCTCTGTGTGGCTTCTCTATGGTAAGTGACATCATCAGGTACCAGGTTATAATGCTGACCAGGATGATGCTCTATGTGGCTTCTCTATGGTAAGTGACATCATCAGGCACCAGGTTATAACGCTGACCAGGATGATGCTCTATGTGGCTTCTCTATGGTGAGTGACATCATCAGGTACCAGGTTATAATGCTGACCAGGATGATGCTCTATGTGGCTTCTCTATGGTAAGTGACATCATCAGGTACCAGGTTATAACGCTGACCAGGATGATGCTCTATGTGGCTTCTCTATGGTAAGTGAGATCATCAGGCACCAGGTTATAATGCTGACCAGGATGATGCTCTGTGTGGCTTCTCTATGGTAAGTGACATCATCAGGTACCAGGTTATAACGCTGACCAGGATGATGCTCTGTGTGGCTTCTCTATGGTAAGTGACATCATCAGGTACCAGGTTATAATGTTGTCCAGGAACGGCAGGTTCCCACCCTGCCTGCCTGTGTGTGTGTGTGTGTGTGTGTGTGTGTGTGTGTGTGTGTGTGTGTGTGTGTGTGTGTGTGTGTGTGTGTTCTGACCTGGTTTGGACGGGTGCTTGGTGTAGTCGAAGACCAGCACGTCCGAGGTGGGGGTCTTGGTGGCGATGATGCAGGGGTTCTGGGGCATGTAGCGCGCCCGGTTCACCTCGCCCTCGTGGTTGATCTTGATCTCGATCTCGATCTTCCCGCTCACCGAGCCGAAGCCGCCGAACTCTGGGGTGGAAGAGCGGAGGAAGAGCGGCCATCAGACCACTCCAGTCCACGAGTGATCGTGAAAACTGCACACTCAACTCATTTCACCGTGATGAGTATTTATGTATCAGTTATGTTCATTTAAATAGTTAATCAGTAATATTACATCTTAAACGTATGCATCCGTTTTTTATTAAATGAAATGTAATTAGTTAATGTCTAATGTCTAAAAGACACACTGTGGCTGAGAAGTGATTGTGTCTCCAATGACACAACAGCGCTCGGTGAATTAGAAAAACCCTTCTCCACCTTTTGGAGCTCAAACCGGGTATAGTTTTTGCCATTCATTTAGTGGTATTTGAAAAGCCCATCGAAACAAACGGCTCCTTTAGCGGCCACCAACAACGGCACGAGAACTTCGGAGCAGCCTTCAGCAACCCCTGAGAGATGGTCGGAGAACCTTCAACATACCTGCTGAGAGACAGAAGAAACATATTTGAAGCACAACTCTGCATAACCAACTGTTGTACAATTGTTACTGATTAACTAGTCTCAAAAAACAACTTGACACTATCCACTGGTTGTAGATTGCCCAACCTTATGAAACCTTGTGAAATTAAATTGCTGTTCCCTCTGTTTAAATTGCATGTCAAATGACCCCATGTTAATGATGAGAACCCCCTATTCCTAATGTGGGATAATGTTGTTGTTTGATAGTTACCTCCTTTCTCGCTGTCGTAGTGCGACGCATCAAACTGGGCGTCGTCATTGGGCACCTGGACGCTGGCGATCACCAGGTGGTTCTGCTCGTCTGACGTGTGGGTCCCCAGAACCAGCCTGTGGACTGCATAGTCCTTTCCCTCCGGCCTGCAGAGGTACCAACACAACTCAGACACTGGTGTGTGTGTGTGTGTGTGCGTATGTCAGTTCCTAAAGGCAGCAGGACAGAGAACCTCCTAGCTTGGAATGAGGAAGTGCGTGAGTGGATTCAAAAGGCAACAATTACCATGTGTGAGATCTGACAACTCAGGTAGACAGTTCTACTTACACCCCCTTGACTGACTTCAGTATGTGCGCAATTTCTTTTTTTTTTTGGTGGGGGGGGGGGGGGGGGTTATGCCAAGTCAAACACCCATTCATTGGTGCGTGACGACAGATGAAGGCTTTATGTTGTTACAGATACATTGTCCATACCTGTTGACGTCAGGCAGCCACTGGACGGTGAGGCTGGGCCACTCCAGCGCATGCGTCATGACCAGGTCGTATAGGAAAGGTGTGTTTTTCTTCCATATCTTGTACTCCTCATTGATGACCCTCTCCTCAACCGCATCATCGTACACTGCTGTGAAACAGAGACAGAACAAGGTGTGGTGGTTCATATACAGTGCGTGGGAACAGCCTGCTGAAAGGCTAGTTAGCATGCGACGCTAACAACATCACATCAGACCATTGTGGGGGCACAAAGCGGCACGCATGGAGATATGGGCCATGAATCTCTAGTCAAACGCACCTTCTTTATCCGCCATGTTCCTCGCTCAGCGTCTGTTTGCAGAGTATTTTACAATGCCCGAAAGCAAAGTAGCAACCAGATGAATGGCTAAAAACGTAATTATCCAGTTATCTTCGATGGTTTCGTAGTAAAAGTCGCCTTTCCTTTTCAGCGCGTATTTAGACCAGGATACTGCGCATGCGTGTGTATGGATCCCAGCAAGGCTCAGCGATGCGTTCTTCTTGCGCAGACGAAACGGTGAAAACGGAGCTGCACCGAGTTGTTCAGAAAACTGAAACTATGATTCTTGTCATAATAAAGTTATTGCAATCGTTGAAAATAAATAGAAAAATAAATATATAAAATTCCATTAAGCTGGAATTGAACGTATTATATACAATTATAATTAATAGTGGTCATACATTTCAATGGTATATAGATGTATCCACTGCTATATATACTGTTTACATACACACAAAATATTTCTGTAGTGTATTTCTAAAAGGTGTGTTATAGTGGATTCCTAATGTAAAATATTCACCAAAACAACAAAACCATGATGCATTCCAATGATTTTATTCTGTAAAAATCTTGTCCATAAACAGCAAAAACAGTTAACTACAAACTTTGGAAATTTAAAACATGTTTCAAATACAGCATAACAAAGAATGAACTGAAGATGTATGTTACATCCACACAGTGTCTTAACTATCATAAAAAATATAAATAAATTGATGAAAAAGACAACAATTTCCTTTTTTTTTAAAGCAGCAATGGAGGCAAATGAAGGCAGCTGGCTTCTGTCGAAGACGGAGCAATGCAGCGTCATCTTCAACAAATCATGTTTAAATCAATTCTTGCAATAAAAGACAAAAGAAACAACATCATTTTGCAGTAGCGCAAACGTCATTACTCACTATTATATAGTGCACTGTGCATCACCAAGAGGTGTCCACACTATTTCCATTTGATCGGTCAGTCTGTTTGCATCTCCTAGTGCATAATTACATCTATTAGATTGACACACATATTTTTTGTTACTCAGTGCCACAGACTTCCATTGACGTCTAGAAGTACATTAAACCCAGGAGGGAGGCGTTCCCCCAGGGCTCTGTGGCTGTAGATCTGCCCATGGATATATCTGTGTTTTGTAGGTAGATGAGCCTTGAGAGCAACTGAACAAAAAAAAAAAACGGTTTGGTATTCTCCTTTGGGATGTTGGCGATGAGAAAACAAATTCAATAACGTTTTCTCATTCTTAAAAAACCCAAACGCCAGATTTAGGACAATGTCAACAGCCACCATCAAAAATGAACCCCCTTTTTCAGCATGCCACTATAAAAATCATTATAATAATCAATATATAGTGACTTATTCCACAGCTACACAGAAGAACAGATATATTTATATATATATATATAACATTTCTTAAAAAGATGAGATGGTAGAGCAGTCAGAGTAAAATAGTAGTCCTCTATTCTACAACAAAGGTAAAATATACCGGTATATTTTAATTTCTTTCAGTTACAATGTGTAACCCTGTTGTGCACAACACTTCATCATACATGAATCTATGTACTTTTCCATTAGTTTTTTCTGGTTACATGAAAGATAGTAATGTGTGATGGACACTGTTATGATAGGACAGTTATAGTACAAGAAAGACCCTTCAATTTTTAATCATGTAAAAAAAAAAGGAACTTCAAGCTACAACTAGAGTGATCAGTACACTGCAATACCCAACGTATATAACTGTGATATCATATATAATATTGTATATATTCATACCGGAGGACTTTTGAAACATGTTGGTACACAGTGAGAGTGTGATGGGTGGATAGAGATACGCAATGCGGCCGGTATGAACGCTGAGGTTATATTACAAATGTGGTTAAATAAGTCAAGAGTGACGACACACCAGAATACGTTTGTCAGTTTTTGCCTTTGAGTGAAAGCTGATTTTTTTTCTCTGTAAGAAACACAGTTTTTCTGCTATGTTCATTTCTGCCGACAATGAGAACGTCGTGGAGCAGATTTAAGATATAATTTTGTGACTCATCATTTTTACGTGAAAATCACCAGATCATGTCTGTCTGAATATCACGGCGAGAAATCCTTTTTGCCATCTATGTGAACAATCAAAGTGACAGAACCATAAATGCCAGTACATCCACGCCCCATGTGTATCTCTGGTGGCTATTCTATGCAGATAGATAATTCAGCTTTCAAAGTGAAACTATTGTTGTCTAGTTTTTTGTGTTTAGTTTTTATCATAGCGTGAAGGCATTTAATGGTTGATCCGTGGTCTAGTACGAGTATATAAAGCTGTTTAATGTTTGATTGAGAGCAAACATACAAACATGCTCGAGTGTGTGATCACTCTTTTGTAACAGTTGGCTCCCTATGTCTTTGTTTACCAGGGGCTGGCACGAAAACAGAAACCTCAGAGATGATAGAAGTTATTTGTGTTAATGCCCTGTAGCCACATTTTTTCCATTTGGTTCAATATACTTACATTGTACGATTTGCAGCCAAACAAACAACACTCCTACACCAAATGATTACCAATTACTGAGTAACAGTAGATTTTGCGTTGCTAGTGGCCGCTTGATGAACATAATATAATTTGACATCTTAAAGTTTGGTCTTTGACGACAAATTATATATTAGTTTATCCTGGCATTGATCCCATGTCTCGGAATAGTTTTTTTTAATTTGTATTTAGTCCACAAGTCCAACGGGCATGTGTTAATGGCAACGGCCAGTAGATGGTGCTGATGGAACAAACAGTGTGTATTTCATCCCATTCCAATACTACTTGTACAAATAATTAATTCTCATAGGTGTTGTCCTCTGAGCGTTTAATGTTCTTCTCTGAGCAACTGGTTCTGGGAAATACACAGAATATAGACATGAATAAACACCCTGGTAATGAACATTTGTGCCAATCATCATCAATAAACATCTGAGACATTGATAAATTAACAGAGCAGTGTGTCAGTATTTTTATTTGTTTTCTATGACTATTGAGGACCCATAACTCATATTGATGTTTTTTGTGCATTTCTAAAACATTGTAAATGAATTATTTCTAAATGAAAGGCCAAGTAGAGCATGGCCCTATTGACCCCCCCCACCCATAATTCCAGGTCTCCCGAACTTTGAGGAGTGACCTATGACAGGTGACCCATCAGTGAGTAGACATGGCCTGGTAGCCCACCTTATTGTCAGTGGCGTTCTGGATGATGCCCCCATCCGTGTCCCCGCCCTCAGAGCTGCTCTTCTGGTCGCCCTCCTTCCCGTCCTTCTCCAGGTCGTCCTCTCCAGACGACACTCGCGACAGCTTGGAAGACTTCTGCCACAGAGAGGAACACAGGAAGTTGCCACAGGAAGTGATGTTGTGCCGCACCATTAGTTGGTGTCATGTAGTCCCTGAATGATATTTTCCCCACAGGGTTAATGGCGTCCCAGAAGCAATGTTCTCCAATAGAGGTCTCTGTGGGTCTTTGTTGGTTAACATGGATCCTTCATGTGTTCTCCATGCCTGAGGTTGGTCACATGATAGGGCCTTCTCTTGAGGAGAATATCATCCCAGTGTGAAGGGGCTTTCTTGTTAGTATCTCATCGCACTTGGGTAATCTAATGAATTTGAATATACTGGTAGAATGCAAACACAAAGGGGGTACATATACAACAGAGTATTGTATGCATAGACACACCCAGGATGGATAAATGGGAAAGCTAATTCTGTCATTTCCATATGTACAACTATATGAACCCAAACACACAGACAACTCGATAGGTGATTCTGCCCTTTATGTAGAGTAAAAATGTAGAAATCTGTTTAAATCTACAGTAACCCCCCCGCCCCCCCCCCCCCCCCCCCCCCCCCCCCGCACACACACACACACACACACACACAAAATAGGAGAAACGCCACATTCCTTCATATGCGCCACAATATACCATGCCTGATGGGACCCAGTTGCTAAGCAACAGTGGTTGCTAAGCAGAGAGGAGAATGTGATGTGGGTGAGTTATCCAGCCGGCCTCCCAGTTACAGCGGTCGGCTGTGGCGCCGTAGTAACCGCTGGCAGCAACCAACTATTGCACTGCGAGCCGGTCTGTTTCCCTCTTAATTCACAGAGCTTTTTTTTTTTAGTGTCGGGGGGGGGGGGGGGGGGGCATTGGCAAGGTTACACACAGGCAGACTACTGGACCACAATCGATAAGATAAAACCTGTTTTATAAAGAGGTTAGGGACTAAATGAGAATACTCCCCCTTAGTGTAGTGTCACACCCAAGATCAAGAGCCACTCACTGTCTATCAAGCTTTGATTAAAAATAAAATGGACAAAGCTTTCCTCCATCGTTTTGATCCCACAAGTTGTGGTGACCTATAGGAGATATAGCGTTATCAATGTGACATGAAATGTCATGTCACATTTGGATTCGTCCCCTCTAATATTGACATCTTCAGGATTAGACACGAAAATACAAAGCTGCATCCCCAGCCCTGAGGCTTAAGACCAGATGAATCTCATCCTCTATCTATGCCACCTACTCCCTCCCGGCGCCTCCTGGTGCATTGTGGGGTCACATGGCGTGGAGGGGAGGAATGGGGGAGGGGGGGTGGGGTGGTGTGGGTGGGGGGTATTACCTGGAAGCCGGCGGTCTTTTTCCGTTTGGACCCGGCCTTGTCTGTTCCCTTGAGCTTATCCTTGTCGTCTTCCTCCTCCACAGAATCCCCCTCCTCTCCCTCACTGCTGCCGTCAACCGCATTCACCCCTTCCTCCGTCTCCGATGAGCTCTGCTGCATGGCCTGTGTGTGTGTGTGTATGTGTGTGTGTGTGTGTGTGTGTGTGTGCGTGCGTGCGTGCGTGCGTGTGTGTGTGTGTGTGTGAGAGAGAGTGTGCACGTGTGTGCATGTTGTTATTTAGATTGTTGACAGACAAGCAAACAAACAGCTGAGAGGGCAGAGGTGTGGACAGTCCAAAGACAAGTTCAAGACGGGACAGGTGAAAGACCGAGTAAGGAGCGGGTTGTGGGGAACAAACACCAGCATGCCTCAGTGTGGCTCTGTCTCGTCACCTCCATGTTGGGTTGCATGTGAACACTTGTTGAAATGCACGCACGTAGGCTGTGCCCCAAAATGGTGTAAATGGAGGCAGGGAGGCATCAAGTCACGTCTCAATCGAATATATTACACAAACAATTGCCGCAAAACAAGGCAGCATAGATGTACCCTTCGTTGGTCAAGATATCCCACAATACAAGACAAAAAAAAAAAAGCAGCGGCCCAGAGTTTGTGTACAAATGTAAATTATATTGACTGACAAGAACACAACTTCAAGAAGAAACTGTGCTACTCTCATGGAGCAGAAAAATCACAGTATAAAACAGAAGCCGTTTGTCCCGCCTGACAGGCAGAATGACGACCGCTGTGACTGACAGTCGGTGTTCTGGCGACATCACGACGTGACGCATCACTGCCTTCGGAAGCCTGCCTTAATCCAGACTCCTCACAGGTTACCTCATGCACTGCCTCCAAAGGATACTGCCTCGCTAGATGGCAGGACCGCAGGCAGCTGCCCTCTGCTTGGAACACAGACACTATCTATATTGACTGAGTCCATACGAGTACGTAACTAAATTACAATTCGACCTCCATTCACCTTGTGAAAGAGGATCTGGTTGCAGCACAGTAAAACACAATGTGTATGGCAGACGTAATTCTAGAAGTACGCAGTGATGGCAGTAATTTACACGTTGAACAGGGAAGCTAGCCTAGCAACGTCCAACTCTTAACCTGAACGTAAATAAACTAATCTACTCGCTCGGCTTGAGCATTTGATGTGAGTGGTCCCTCACTGCCAGTGCAGTACTGAATGGAGTCTTTACACAATGATCAAACAGATGTGCTCCCCGCCGAATGAATTGCAGCAGAACACAGTTAAGGACTGAGGAACGAGGAAATAGCAAAACATTACCATGGAGGACATAGAACAGGAGTAAATCAGGTTTGTGGTCAGGAATAAAATAACAAATGATTTATCAGACGATTCAAGTGAATGGAGTACATTTTGCACTCTGTCATCTTAGCTATCTTTCACCTGGATCGAAAATCCAGATTGAAACGCAAGCCAAAAAGGACAGTGAAATCGAATTCCTGGGGATCTCGTAAACCCAATCACTGCTTTATAGGGGACCACCTTTGTGAATGAAACTAAACCCCTGGATGTATATTATCAACAGGTGTAGCTCTGTTGAGCCTAGTGTCTCTCTCTCTCTCGTCGTTCTGCTCTCTCTTCTGCTTCTCGTTCTCTCATCGTCTCTCTCTCATCTCTCTCTCCTCTTCCTCTCAGCTCACGCGCATCGCTCTCTGCCCTCTGACCTCACTCCCTAAATCAGGCACATAGCCTGGTCACCGACAGACCTGGTAGCCGGGTGAACTTGACTCCGGGGTTGTTCTTGATCTCCCACAGGCCCTCGTTGAAGCCACTTCCTCTTGTTGGACTTGCCAAACTTGTCTTTGTACTCCTTGTAGGGCAGCAGGTCCTTGGGGCCAGGAACGCGCTGAGGGAAGTAGGTGGTAAAATAAGAATGACCGTGTTAGGGCTGTTGTCTGTGAGGTACTCTGGTCTGACACAACGTTGTTGAGTCTGTACTTGTGCTATCATTGCTTTGTAATGTTATGATGTTGGTAATATCATGAATGCATGTTATACGAGTAGCATGGAAGAGGACAGTGTGGTGTTGAGGTTGTTGGGACCTCCAGATGAAAGGTTTCTGGGTTCGAGCTCCAATGTCCACACTGTGTAGGCATCATAATGCAAGATGCTTCAACTAACCCCATGCTCATCAGTAACATGCTGCTTAAACGGGGTTAGATCACTATAAGCTCGATGGTAATAGCATGATGTTGTGCCCTTACAAGCGTCATAACATCAGTTACCATATATATAGGGGTGGCTGTAGCTGTTACATGCGTCTGTCTACACATTCATTCCAAACTGTACACACGCAGCTTTTTCTAACTTACGTTTCATGAGTTCCGAAGAAGAAAATGGGATACTTGTTGGCAGGTGGCTTGACGGCTCCTTCTGGAAGCTCATCAATCTGAAAGGCATAATGGGGCGGGTGAGGGGGGAGACATGTAAAGGGGGGAGAGAGTGGGGCCATGGTGTGTAAGAGGAGGCGCGAACGGCAGGAGAGAGAGTGGGGATCCTGTTTTGTGCAATGGTTCAAAATGCAATGGGGCAAACTATTCACATTTTTAATTGTCGATGATTTATTGCATGCATTGCATTATTGGACGTAGAAGTGGCGAAAAAATATAATAGATAGCATGAGCTTATTTGACACAATGTTGCAGGGGTTACTTGAGGTAATTTTCATTCATAAATTATGCATGCATAGTCTACGTCTACATATATAGGCTACATGACCAGAATAAAAAAAAAACAACGTATATTTGGCCATGGATAGTTATAGAAAGATCGAATCGCAAAATGTGTGCTGTACATTGTCGAATGATGCTGCCTTAACTGTTTGTGGTCAGTAAGCACTCCCAAATAAACACGAGAAAGCCATTCAAAAAGCATAATGGAGTGCGTGTGTGTGTCTATGAACGATATATTACTGTTGAAATGGGTCGTAAAACGACGGCAAGCAAATCTAGCAGCATCCATGTTCACGCAGAAGAATCGGCGATGAAGATTGTCTCAGGCAACCCCGCCTCCCTTCCCCTTGGCCAGGCTGCAGGCATACTCACCCTCGCCGGCCAGTGTGGGTTATCCTTTCATTTTGGCAAAAACCAAATCTCCTGCCTTGTAACTCCCGCGGCCGTGGTCGAGCCATGTAGTCGGTAATAGTAATCCAAAGGGTTTCAAGGGGACGTGTATTTTAAAGATGCTCGTACTTGTCCTTGGCCCTCAACACCGGAGTAAATTATCGACCATCAATGTTTTTATATCAAGGCTGCAGTTTACACGGAAATAAATAATAAATAAAAAAAAGACGCGGAAAGGGCCTGGGAAAAAACGGCGATCATCCTGCGCACGGAAATGCGCGTAAAGTGGGTTGTTGAATGGGCCGTAGCCTGCGACGGCTGTCATCACGGGAGAGACGCGTATAGCCTTGGAAGGTCTCTTAGAAATTATAACAATAGAATACATGCGAGTCGTTCGTGACTACCGGTCAGAAGGTTCTTTGTTTATATTATTTTTTCTAAAAATTATTAGATTATTGTTGGCTGATAAAAAAAAAAGTCGATTGACTGCTTTTACCGAAAATCAGATGCACTATTTTAGAGAAGAACTTCTAAGGAGTAAATGCATAACTATGACGATGGTGATCGTTACTATTTGATTATTTGATTATTAAGAAGATAAATGATATCGTAATTATTAGTTGTAGCTGTAGTAGTCCTAATAATAATTTAAAGTATAATTATTATGTTGTATTTTTTTTATGCAGTACAATCTGCAATTGGGTGACTCCTTCACATACATTATGTACACAACTAACTTCTCAGTTACTTGTTTGTGCACAGTGTGCACTGTTTCCAGCCTGATTCTCATGAACAGCTACTGTGGGTTTGGGTACCACCCCCACCTCCTCTACCTGCACTTCATCCACGGCCCCCATCCTCAGCCCCTGTCTCACCTTAAGTATTTTCTCCCACCAGGTCATCTCTCAAGCCTGTTCATGGACATCTCAATGGATGCTTGGCAGTTTCTCACGGAGACAGGCTTTGACGTGGTGATCTGGCCTGTGATTGGGCGTACTCCTGTTTGTCTTGCTGGTGCTCTGCAGCATCCACGTCCTCTCTTGTGTAGTGCTCTGGGTGCTGTACTTACTCACACAGTGTCTGATACGAGGGAGGGTGTTGGTGAAGCGTAATCTGATGCCTCCAGGGCTATGGCTGGAACTCGAATGTGTCTATGCAGAGATACAAGGTAAATGGACACGCACTCTGGAGGTTGTTCATGAAGCAGTTTTTTGGACCAACGGAACTCTATAGAATATAAGGGTAAGGATGGCATTGCCTATAGGGTATGAAAATTGTGGAAGTACTGCGGTAAGTATTGTATGCCTGGTTTATATCCACGTTATATCCTTGGTCTCTCTTTTTCCCTTGGTTACCTTGTTGCCATTGTAGCGTAGGCCTATATCAACACAAGTAGAGAACAGTGACCTTCTCTTTGTGAACGCAGCAAACACAAAGTGTTTTCAGAGTGACGATGTATGCTTGCTTTCATCGGGATGTGTGCATTGTTTGACCCACTCATGAGATGTGTGATCGGCCCTTAGAGGAACGGCTGTTTCCACTTCCATCCGCATCCGCTGTGGTGAAGACACACACACACACACACACACACACACACACACACACACCACACACAGCCATGGTGGAGCAGGCACAAGCCCACTGCTAGCTGGAGCATCACTCACATGGACAGGATGTGGTACTTTCACAGAGGCGTCTCCATAGGAGAGGCACACGTGTCGGTCATGGGACTATGGGGTCTGCTGGGGTCTGCTGTGGACCAGGACATGGGGTCTGCTGTGGACCAGGACATGGGGCCGGCAGCCTCAACGAGTGAAGATAACACACAGTGACCGGTGACCCTTTTCATGGAGCTGTCATAGCAGGGCGGAAACAGGTGTAGCACCCAAGATGAACATTGGGTAGGTGGAAAGGCGTGTCATTTATGTGTGTCAAAGCACCGGCAATGGCCAACGTGTGTTTTATTCACTAGTTCACATTAGTTTAGTCTACCATCACCCGTACCCTGCTTTATAAAATAGCAGAGCCATGATTTGTGTTGTCAGACGTGAGTTCCGTGACAACTGTTTGTCTTGACGCCACCGTGTCAATGGTATATTCATAACAAAGTTCTGATTGCTATGTTTTTAGTCTTTATCTGTTTATTTACTAAAATAATTTGGAATTTAATTT
>JAXIVH010000005.1:13863177-13870677 GCA_036785325.1 Urophycis tenuis | reverse complement strand
CTTCCCCTTCCTCTGCCTCTCTCCTCTCCCATTTCCATGTCTTATCTTCCCTCTCCTCTACTTTCCTCTCCTCTTCTCTCGAGTTTCTTCTCTCCCTGTTCTCTCGCCTCTCTTATCGGCTCACTGTGTCCCTCTGTCTCTGTCTCTGTCTCTCTCTCTCTGTGTCTGTGCTGTGTCTCTCTCTCTCTCTCTCTCTCTCTCTCTCCTCTCTCTGTCTCTATGTCTCTGTCTGTCTGTCTCTCTCTCTGTGTCTCTGTGTCTCTCTGTCTCTCTGTCTCTGGTCTCTCTCTCTCTCTCTCTCTCTCTCTCTCTCTCTCTCCTCCTCTCTCTCTCTCCCCCCCCCCCCCCAGATGAGGTACGGTGGAGGCAGGGACACCGTGGTTCAGTTCATGTTCTACCAGCCCGTCAGGTTCCAGTGGAGAGAGACAGACTTCTTCCCCTGCTCGGTCACGTGTGGAGGAGGTGAGGCCTTCGGCCGCGCGCCGCGGACAACACAGAGCGCCAGTCGATAAAACACCTCGATACGAGTGTACAAACGCCCGCCCGCCTGCCGAGAAATGAAGACTTTGAAACTCCTTTAGTGTGACTGCTTATGTAACTTACGGCTAAATCTGCTGATTTCAAACAGCTTTTTTCTGACGTCTTACTTAACCCTAGTTTCGCCTGTTTATGCTATCGTTGCATAACGTCTACACTTTTGTCCGCGCGTTTGTTCACACGTTTGCCCTTCGAGACTTGAGACTGCGACTAAGGACTGCACCTATAACTGACGAGACTCGACCAGACTGTGCATATACTCGTACGTTCCCAAGCTCCTTTCACTGAAGCGGGATGGTTTGTTGCTGGTTGTTGATTGTAACACTAAAACTGATGACTGTTGATACGGTCGCTCTTGCTTAATGATTCTTAGCGTTTCACTTTGTTCTTTTCTAAGTTCGATGCAACGACTCCCAGAGTCAAAATGTGAAAAATAAATGGAGAACGTGCAAATTGGCGCTTTGTTTCCATTCAGTGGAATTGTCGGAAATAACTCATGTGTCGTGCTTATCGGGACCACATAATTCACGTCAATATTTACCTAACTGATAAATGCTAACTCAGCCGAGGGAATCAATTTGCTGTGACTTGACAATGATTAGCTTTCATGTGCAATGATTTGTGGGTGCCAGCTGTACCTGCTCCACACAAACACGCTGCATGGGCTCCCTTCATCCCGACTACTTCAGCCAAGCGCACGATTATAGAAGTCAGAAGCATGAGGCGTGAGATTGTAAGATCTCTCTTTTCTTCAGCGTTCGGGGAGTTTCTCCTTTGCCCTTTTTGAGGGCCCTCGTGTTCAGAAGAGCTGCTGACTTTAAGACTCCAAACCTGTGATTTAAGGGCCTCTGCCAATGTAAAATGTACCGTGATTCCTCACCGTTGTGTGTGTGTGTTGTAGATCTGACTCTCTCGCACTCTGCGCCCCAAGGCTACCAGCTGAACTCGGCCGAGTGCGTGGACATCCGCTCTGACCAGACCCTGGGTGAGCAGCACTGCCACAGCTACCCGGAGAACTCCAAGCCCGTGCCCAAGCTGAAGGAGTGCGCCATGGAGCCCTGCCCAGAGAGGTGGCCGCCCCCCCCCCCCCCCCCCCCCACAGCTATCAGGGGACTTTCACCCGTTAAGCCCCCCAGCAAAATGGAGAGCGCGCCTGTTGGTTTATGTTTGCCAGCTTGACCCACCCCCCCCCCCCCCCCCACAAAAAAAAAACAACAACCCAATTGAATCGTATTGTTTCAACAGAGCAGAGCACACAAGAGTGAATGAAGCAGCGGCTGGGTTTGGGGTTTTTTTTTTTCCCACCCGCTCGGTTTCCATCGTGGCACAGAGTCTATTTTGGATACACGGAAAACATTCGGGAACACGATTTCTGCGCCGACATGGCGGCGTGCTGCAGGTTTTTTCGAGTGAGGCCGGGTGTCTTGCATTGCGATCGGGTCAATTTGTGAATCGCGAGAAGGGAAGCTGGATGTCATCCCATGTGACAAATGTGACATTGACACGCATGATAGACAGGAGACAAACAGGCCCAGAGTAGTCTCAGAGTAGATAAGGAAATGCACAGCGAGTATCAAAACAACTGGAATGTGATGTACTCCTGGGCTGACTACATATCACAGTTGATAGTACGTGGTCAAATCAACATCATCAACATGAAAAAAAAGACTGTCAAATGGCTGATGAAAAACCTACATTTCCTTACATTTCCCGGGTCTTGAGTCAGCTTTGACCTAAACCCTATCCATGAAAACAGCATGCAAATAGTGCGTTGATAATACATCTGTGGGTAGGCACGGGCCTTGTTTGTGTGACTCGTTGTATGGATTCAGAGAGGTCGATAGATTGCAAGGATTGATCTTTTGGGATTGCTCAATTGAATCGCTCTTTTGTAGGAACAAGTGCAGGCATCAGCACGGCACATGGAGTTCCTCTTCCTCCTCCCTTTACTTTCGCCTCGGAAAAACTCATCTTTGATCATCAGAGTTGCTCATCTCAGCACTCTTTTTTTTTCCACCCTGCCACTTTTCCTGAGCTCTCTTTGATCGATAAAGGGGTCGAATCGATGGAGTCTTCATTGGCTGGGCTTTTGGAAAAAAGGCTCAATTACACTTTCCCAATTGGCTCTTTAGAAAAAAAAAAAAGTGAAAAATGAAAAAAAAAATGAAAAGGAAGTTTTATCTGTGGCTGTTGTAATCTCTGTGAACTGAAAGGTCCAAAAGACGCCCCCGTCAGCAGTTTAAAAGCATCTGCGCAAGTGCAATCCAAAGACTTATGGTATCTCTGTCACTGGCCATAAGGACCCCTGATATGTCATACAGTTTACACTGCTTTAAGCTACCCCCTCCCTCTCTGAGTCAGGCTGGAGGAAGAGACGTGATGGAAAGAGAGGTGGAAGAAGGGAGCGCGGGAGGCTTTGGTTGCAGGGAAATACGAGGCGAAAAAATCCCTTACTTGCAAGATGCTTAAATTAGATTTTAGGTGATGTGACTGGACTCGGAAAAGGTCAAAAAAACCATGTTGCTTTGCATCCGAAAACAATATTTACTTTTCTGTTTGTATCTGCTTTTGCATGTTTTCTGTTTTGTTCTCTTTCTTATGTTATTATGAAATGAATTTGAAAATACACAAAAATGCCACACTGTATTTTCAGAAAATTCGACTGAATCATCAAAAAGTCAAGTCAACAAAAACTCTTGCGTGCTTTCACAATGCTGCTGTAATTGTTTCAGTTTAATAGAGGGCGTATTGAGCCGGATTTAATGTGTGGTCCAGTAGTCTGGTTATAACTAGTACTATTGAATGTCATCAGTAAATACTTATATAACCGCACTTTATGTATCACCCAAATGTGATTGTTATTTAATTACCTGGAAACTAATACGTGTGTGTATGTGTGTGTCTCTCTCTCTCTCTCTCTCTCTCTCTCGTCTCTCTCCTCTCTCTCTCTCTCCTCTCTCTCTCTCTCTCTCTCTCCCTCTCTCTCTCCCTCATCTTCTCCCTCCCTCTCTCCCTCTCTCTCTCTCTCTCCCTCTCCCTCTCTAGTGACGGATTTAAGGAGGTGATGCCATACGACCACTTCCAGCCTCTTCCTCGGTGAGTCACTGAGAGAGAGACAGCAGAAACGCTCCGCCAGGACATAACATCATCTGAGGAGCCGCGTGAAGCATCCCTCGCCGTGTCCCCAAATCCCTCCCCGCCCCTCCCCCCCACCCTCCCCCCAACCCCCCTATCACCCCCCGTGGAGACTGGCATCGTCAGATGTAGACAGACAACGCTTACATCAGGAGCCCCGGGCTTTATACTTGAGAAAATGTTAAGAGCTTCACGCTAGCACAAATTAGCTCCACGAAATTGAATCAGGGGTCCCCCGGGTCTCCAGCTCCACGCCCCTACCCCTCCCCCCCCCCCCCACCCCATGCGTCCCACGCCGCTCTGGGCCTGATCTCAGCAGCCAGGCGAGGGGGTCGGCGGCGGGCGTGTGCAGGAAGGTTACATGCCGCGGCGAGAACGGCGGTGCGGCGGGGGCCGACAAATTGCCGACTGTCACAGTCTGACATAAGCAGCCCAGAGCAGTTATAAGCCTCGTCCATTAGCCGCTCTTTGGCGGCGTCTCGGCCACAGCCCGGGAATGAATATCTTGGCTTTTTTTTCCCCCCAGTCTAGATTTGATTTCCCCACAGAGCACCTTAATTGAGCACAAGAGTACAAAGGTACAAAGGTGCGGAGGACATACTCGGCGCCTGACAAGTGGAATAACCCTGTAGAGACGAGACGCTTCATCTGAATTCATGCTCGGTTTTATGTGCGCCTTTACGTGGAGACTCCAGCTGCAGCCCTAATCCGGCCCCGTTTCCACGACAGCCTGTGTGTTCAGGTTGTTACGCGGTGATATACTCAACTACTAACTACGATTAACAATCCAGTTTTTAACCATTAGTATCGAGTCATTGATGTGACACTTTTCTGCAAAGTGGTTTCCATTGAATACAGATACATGGTCATTAATGTACTGATTGGACACCGTGCTCAGCATCAGCCACAGGTAGACTGCAGGCATCAAAACTCAGAACCCCGTCTGGATTCAGGCTCCCTGACCACTGGGCCGCCCTGATTCCTGAGGCCGTGCTCATTCCATTCATTCGTAATGAAAGTCCAGTCAGACCCAAAGAATGAAACGCCTTCCAAGTTCTTGCTCCAGCCGCCCCTCTGAACTGTGATTGTACTTAGCTAGCGATGGTACCGCTGGGTTTTGCTTAATGAGCAAATCCAGATGGTGGTGCCGGGGAGGGCTTTTACTTTCTCCACTTTCTCTGAAGTCCAGCCTCTGGCCTCTGATAACATTTCAGAAACACATTTTTTGATTATATAACATTATGGTTTTGTGGTGTGTCCCAGATCTGTCCTAAGTAGGTCCTCTTTCTGTGTGTGTGAGTGTGTGTGCATGCACACATACACACACACACACACACACACACACACACACACACACACACACACACACACACACACACCCACACACACACACACACACACACACACACACACACATACACACCCACACACACACACACACACACACACACACACACACACACACACACACACACACACACACACAATTGCTATTAAATAAAATGTTTACTTAAAATATGTGCTTATTATACTACAATGAATGTCCATGATGACACCCATTACCCCCCTAACCATCTATTCACCTTAGAACCTTAGAAACCTTAGAAACCTTTATATCTGCATTGGAGCAGGTCCTCTCCCAAGGAGCCCCGCCGTGTTACACTGTCATGTTTCTACTGTAGCTTCAAATGTGTAACCATAATCTTATGTACATTATCTTTAAGCTATGACCTAGAGATTTCAGTTTAGGGGGTATTCAGTGGGTTGCAATCTGCAACAACACACAACCACGAGATTCCCACTGAACCCAACTCAACTGAAGCTTTAACATTGTCCTATCATGACCGTTTGGGGGGCTCGAGTTAGGGGGGGTGTCATAGGACAGAGCCTGTGAAGCCCTCTTAGACTGTAACTGGGATCAAGGGCTCTACAAACTGTGAGCGGCAGTAGCTCAGTGGTGGACAGAGCGGGTCGCTCACTAACCTTAGGGTCGGCGGTTCGATCCCCTTGATCCCCCTCCACCTCCTCCTCCTCCAACTGTCCACATGTCGAACCCCACAAATGCACTGATTCTAAGTCTCTTTGGACAAAAGTGTCTGCTAAATGCCCCCCTTTACAAACACAACCTGACGCTTGTGTTTCCCACGTGTGTCCCCCCCCCCCCCCCCCCCCCCCAGCTGGGAGCAGGGCCCGTGGACCCGGTGCTCCGTGTCCTGCGGCGAGGCCGGCGGGCAGCAGGAGCGCAGCGTGACGTGCGTGGAGGACGACGCCCACGGACAGTTCTCGCCCGCCGAGGACTGGAAGTGTGCCCACTCGCCCCGGCCCGGCAGCCGGCAGCTGTGCAACGCCTTCCCCTGCCCCCAGTGGGTGGCCATGGAGTGGTCCCAGGTGAGGCCTGTATCCCCCCCTTCCTCCCCTGCCCCCAGTGGGTGGCCATGGAGTGGTCCCAGGTGAGGCCTGTGTCCCCCCTTCCTCCCCTTCCCCCAGTGGGTGGCCATGGAGTGGTCCCAGGTGAGGCCTGTGTCCCCCCTTCCTCCCCTGCCCCCAGTGGGTGGCCATGGAGTGGTCCCAGGTGAGGGCGTGTCCCCCTTCCTCCCCTGCCCCCAGTGGGTGGCCATGGAGTGGTCCCAGGTGAGGGCGTGTCCCCCTTCCTCCCCTGCCCCCAGTGGGTGGCCATGAGTGGTCCCAGGTGAGGCCTGTGTCCCCCCTTCCTCCCCCTGCCCCCAGTGGGTGGCCATGGAGTGGTCCCAGGTGAGGGCGTGTTCCTCCCCCCTACCCGCTGGAAACCGGTGGTTTCCTGACACAGAGGGGGGGGGGGGGGATCAGCGGCTTGAACTGCTAAATCACCCCGGCATTCATGGGGAACCAAAGTTGAATCACAACTATGTTGTGTTTTTATGACTTTGAATCGTTATGAGTAATTTTTTTTTTTTTTTTTTTTTTTCAACCCTTGCCCTTTTTTTATTGCCCTTAACTTCTGAAGATGATGTGTGTTGCTAACTTTGTGTTTGATCTGTGAGGCCTTCAATTTAAAGTTAAAACCTATACTCTAGCAGGACTCAAACACACACACACACACACACACACACACACACACACACACACACACACACACACACAAACACACACACGCACACACACACACACACACTTGTCTTTCCTGTAACGACGTACGGCAATGCACAACGCCATGGCGTTAGCGTAGCGAGGCGGGCTAACGGGCGGCGTTGTCACGGCAGTGCACGGTGACGTGTGGGCGGGGCCTGCGGTACCGGGTGGTGCTGTGTCTGGACCACCCGAGGCCAGCACATCGGGGGCTGCACGCCACTGCTGAAGCCCCACGTGAAGGAGGACTGCCTGGTGCCCATCGCGTGCCACAAGCCCAGAGGTAAGGCACCCCGGGGACCGCCGGAGACTGGGCACCCTCTGAATGGTTTTATCCATGTATTTTGTTATTTTATTTAAGGGGGGGGCGGCAGTAGCTCAGTGGATAGAGCAGGTCGTCCACTAACCGTAGGGTTATCGGTTCGATTCCCTCATCCAACTGTCCGCATGTTCTAGTGTCCTTGAGCAAGACGCTGAATCCCAACTTGCTCCCCGAGCACTGACATAGCAGCCCACTGCTTATATGCTCATAGGATGGGTCAAATACAGAGAACACATTTTGTTCCCATATCTGAAAAATACTGAGAATTACCAATAAAGACCGATCTCTAAAAAAATACATATACAAAAAAATGTATTATATATTTTGATATGGATTTATATGGCTTTCCTAACCAGTCACAACTGGTCCACCCATGCATACACCAACACCATTGTCAAGGT
>JAXIVH010000005.1:13850677-13858177 GCA_036785325.1 Urophycis tenuis | reverse complement strand
ACACACACACACACACACACACACACACACACACACACATACAACTGAGCTATTCCAATTCAATAGCTTTCTGGCCGGTCACTGTGTCCACTCAGTAATGTACTGCAGTCTCTAAATCCCTGCACTACTGAGGGTGGTTTTGTTGGAGTTATTGTTATTACATTACAGTAGATTAATAATACAGAGATAGATACAAAAAAAACACATTTTTGGTTAGTTTAGCATTAGCTTAGCTGTGTCGTTTTAGCCACGAGCGAAATAAATAGAAAATAAGAGGGGCTAAAAGATTAGTTAGAGCTAAATTCTATCTCCTACCTCCTTATTGCGGTAATATCTGCTGGGATTGGGTGAGGTTGGAAGGAGGACATAGTGAGTTATTATTTGTTTCTGGACTGTGTTCCTCGCTCGACCCGGTTCTGCTGTGAAAAGTAGTTTTCCTTTTCAAAGTTTGTGTAGAGAATGTGGGAGTTGTCCTTGGGTATTGTATTCTCTGTCTATTATTAATTACAGTGGTGTGTTGTGCCTTTGTGTGAGATATGCACGGGCGTTTGTGTGTGCCGGTGCGTCGCACTATGGGTCCTTGAATGGTTTGTCTTACTGTCCCGGTGATTTGTATAATATACAGATCATCGGGACAGGCAGCGGATAATTGTCCCTTGTGTCACATCGTGTACACACAGGCTGTATGTTCATATTTCTTCATAGCTTGTAAACATCTGGTGGTGCTTAAAGCTTTGTAAACCACATTGAGCGAGGCTGCTTAATAAAAAAAATATGGTTTTAGACTTTCTTTCTATATATATATATATATTTATATAGTTGAATTATTGAAACCATAAAAAGCATGCTATTCCATCACAGTGACATCGGTACGCCGCGCCGCGACCGTGTCGTTGTATAATTACCACATACCTCTTCCAGATTCATCCCGGGGCCGTGGACCCCCTGCAGCGCCACCTGCGGGCCCGGCAGGCAGTCGCGGGAGCTGAAGTGCAAGGTGCTGCTGTCCTTCACCCAGACGGAGGTGGAGCTGCCGGACGAGGAGTGCGGGGACCGCTGGCCCCCGATGGAGAGGCCCTGCAATGTGGGGCCCTGCGGGGGCGGAGGGCCGCAGGGCCTCTCTCCCCTGGGGGCCCTCCCCGGGGGAGACGAGCCCTACCACTGGGACTACCGGGGGTTCACCGCCTGCTCGGCCACGTGCGCCGCCGGTGAGAGGAACCGTGGGGTGCCGCGGGGTTTTGTTGCGGGGTTCCATCGTGGGGTTTCATGACGGGGTTCCATCACGGGGTTCCATCACAGGGTTCCATCACAGGGTTCCATAGCGGGGTTCCATTGTGGGGGGTTCCATCGTGGGGTACCATCGCGGGGTTCCATCACGGGGTTCCATCGCGGGGGGTTCCATCGTGGGATTCCATTGCGGGGTTCCGTCGCGGAAATTCCATTGCGGGGTTCCATCACGGGGGGGTGGGCCATGGAGAAGGGCGGCAGGCGGAATGGTAGTGTCTCAATGTCCTTCTTGGTTCAAACCCCCCCAATGTCAGCAGTCTCTCTGTAGGCATTCCTGAGAAGCTTAACGACTTTTCCGCTCAATAATGAGGATAATGGTGAGGAAAATGCCTGTAGGTTGCTTTGAATCACAGCAACGGACTACTAAACAGTCGAAACTCCTCCACAGGTATTCAGAGACCGAACCGTTTGTGTTTCTTTTGTTAATTAGCACACGCACACGCACACACACACACACACACACACACACGTCTGAGAAATTAAATCCAGGGTCAAACCGCAACTCAACGACTCGGCCCATTTTTGCGCCGGACCCGACCACCCCGTTCCCATCACCATGGCAACGGCCGCTTACCTCCCACCACGCTCGTCACTCATGCTGCCTTTTTTCCCCTCCCCTCCCCTCCCCTCCCCTCCAGGGAAGCAGGCGGCGGTGGTGCGCTGTGTGGACCGGCGCCGGGGGGAGGAGGTGGACAACGCGCTGTGCGACGCCGGCAGCAGGCCCACGCCGATGGTCCGCATGTGCAACCCTGAGCCCTGTCCTCCCAGGTGAGCACCGCGGGGGGGGGGGGGGTGGGGGGTGCTTGTGGGTCAACACCTGCGTCAGCGTCTTTTCTTGTCACGCCGGCTCCCTCGATGTGGTGAGAGAGAGTGAATGTGGCAGGATGAGGAAGATGTGCTGTGACCCCGCTGCCTCTCTGGATGGGGCGGGGGGGTGGGGTGGGGGGGGGGGGGGGGGGTCACTCTGGCAGCCGCTCTTGTTCTGAGAAGCTAGTATTGGCCGCATGTGATGCGTCAGACTGACAACATATACAAACGCCCATCATAAAGGCAGAGTTCAAAAGCCAGAGTTTACTTGAACCCTGCATAACATCCATCGTCCATCCATCCATTATCGAAACCGCTTATCCTCTACGAGGGTCGCGGGGGGGCTGGAGCCAATCCCAGCTGCAACGGGCGAGAGGCGGGGTACACCCTGGACAGGTCGCCAGCCTATCACAGGGCTAACATATGTATAGACGAACAACCATTCACACTCACATACACACCTATGGTCAATTTAGAGACACCAATTAACCTAATCCCCAACCTGCATGTTTTTGGTCTGTGGGAGGAAGCCGGAGTACCCGGAGAGAACCCACGCAAGCACGGGGAGAACATGCAAACTCCACACAGAAAGGTCCCGGGTCCCAGGTGGATTCAAACCCAGAACCCTCTTGCTGTGAGGCGACAGTGCTAACCACTGCACCACCGTGCCGCCCTAACATCCATCGTCTACCTCTAAAAGAAATAACAAAAAAAAAAAAAAAAAAAAAAAAAACCCTCATGCTCTTGTATGCTGTACGTCTTGGCACTTTAATCACTCTTTGTAACTTGGCACTTAGCCAGAGATGCTGTATACTAGCAATTGTTAACCTAGCAATTTAAATGCTTGAAACTTGTTCTGGTGACTCTCTTACTGTGTTAGCAGCGATGAAGTGTTTCACCTCCTTCTGACACATGTAATTATTGTAAGTCGCTTTTGATAAAAGCGTCTGCCCTAAATGTTAATGTAAATGTAAATGTAAAAGGAAAGCGGCGACCTCGACTGTTAGCACGGGGGTCGGAGCGTTACGTTGTTCATACTTGAAAACCGTCGAGACGTCATTGTCATAGAAACACAACCAAACCTCCCCGGTTGCCACGGCGCCCGACGCTGTGCACGCTCACCAGCCGGCCCCCCGCCCCCTTCTGGCCCCGCCTTCTCCTGGCCCCACCTCCTCCTGTCCCCCCGCCTCCTCCTGGCCCCGCCTCCTCCTGTCCCCCCGCCTCCTCCCCACTGGGCTGCTAGTGGGGGGGCACAGGGAGGACCCGGGATGTTATGTAGATGTTATGTTGTGCATCTCGGGAATGATTTTCGTCATTGTCAACAGACTGCTACTCTCTCTCTCTCTCTCTCTCTCTCTCTCTCTCTCTCTCTCCCTTCTCTCTCTCTCTCTCTCTCTCTCTCTCTCTCTCTCTCTCTCTCTCTCTCTCGCTCTCTCTCTCTCTCTCTCTCTCTCTCTCTCCCTCTCTCTCCGGTGCACGTGGGAACGTGTGGCGGCAAACACTTGGACCCGGGCCAACCATTCAGGGGTTTACTCGACTGTGATGGGCTCAAATTGGCACATTGAAATCCAGGCAATCGAGCAGAAACAATAGACGGTGTTTCGGCGACGTCCAATGAGGGAGCCAGGCCAGACACATCATGGGTATTGTAGCGCTGCCAAACCGGGGTCCTGGTACACAACGTACATATTTATGAAGATGCTTCAAAAGGGGAGAGGCATCAATCATACAGGGCTCGCTCTCGTACATTTCCGTTCAGTCTCCCAAGTATATGTTTTGTGGCACCGCCGATTTCAGTGACGGATACTTTCACATGCTTGAGATGATCTTCCTCCAAACACGGTGCAGAGATCTTCCTCTCCTAGCGTGGATACAAAACAAATTGCTGCCCCGGCCGGACAACGCCATTACCATGGCAACTGTTGTGATCCATCAGCCACCCAGGATGCTTGCTAATCCGAGCCCATAGTAGGAGTCCCCGCCCCCTTCTGTGCTGATACCTCGTCTGTGTCTCCCTCTGTTCGATAGCTCAGGGTAATGTTTTCTCACCTGTCTACTGTGACCGAGATTCTGTTCTTTATTTATTTCCTTTTTTTCTATTTTCTTCCTTCATGGTTTCTTGATTTTTTTTTTCTTTTCTTCATCAATTCTTTCTTTCTCTCTTTTAATCATTGCTTCTCTCATCCTTGATTCCTCTGTTGGATTGCGTGCGGGGCGATAGGGCGGCCGTATGTAAGCATTCCATTTCAAGTGGGCCGCCGTTAGCACGTTTTACCGCTGCCGCGCGTTTCACAAACAAACGATCGATGGGAAAGCGATGTGTTTTTTTTTTTTTTTTCCTGGTCTGCCGCCAGGCCAACGCCAACAGGCCCCCGCCGAGATCTGTGAACGGCGCGTCTCCCGGCCGCGTCCTCCAACAGGAACCTTCCCCTGTAACTCCTCTGTATTTATGGCTCCCCTTTGTTGACGTACCAAAACAGCACCAACGCCAAGAGGACAGGAATGTTGAGTTCACGTTCCGGGTCCCGTGCCGCACGTTAATGTCATTCGAATTTCAGCAACAGAGAAAAGGAAAAGAGAGGAGGTGAGGGGGGGGGGGGGTGAGTAAACCCCAGGACATCAAAGCAGTATGTGAAAAGGTCCAGGAGTCTGGGAAGATAGAGATCAGCCCGGCGATCCCTAAATTGCCAGCGCAATCCGCGGAATTAGGGCCAGTAATTTGTAACATACACAGCCAGCAGGTGGTTCCAATACAGCTGGCGAAAACACATCCACAAAACCATCCTGGGCCCGGCGCAGGGCCCGGCCAGCGGGGACCCCGAGACGGAGACGTGGACCGCAGGTCTGAAAGATTGAGAGTTTGTTGCCGGCATTAGAGGCAAGATAAACAGAACAGCCTGAGTCCCTGCGGATATACACAACGTGATGGCGGTTTGGGGTTTTGTGTTGAGAGTAGACGAGGGGGAATGCATTGTAGTTGCGGTCCTTTTCGCTTTGTTGGTTTGTGTGTGTGTCGCATTTGGCATCCTAACTACTAAGACAAGTAGCATGCGCCCCCGAACACAATGAGGCATTTAGTCGGCCTGTCGGTCGGGGTTTTGTGCGGAGGGGAAAACAGATTTGTTTCCGTGGCGCTGCGGCAGCGCGAGGCTTCCTGGCGACAGTGCGCCGCACACAACAACCCGCGTTCCCACTGGAAGCCGAGGAACAAGCAAACAAAAAAAGTAGAGTTACGGCGAAGGGAAGGAAGAGTTATTGCGACGGAGGCCGGCATAAATTCAAACTGATCGTTTTGACCTTTACTTTTACATACGGTTATTCCCGGACTGGCTTTAAAGTTCAAGGAGCAGAAGCTGTTTGCATTTGATAGCAATGCCCGTACTTTCCAGTAAAGCATTTTTCCAGTTTTTTTTTTTTTTTCTTCCCAGAATGCTTTTCTCAGCAATGATTTCTAGTATCACTCTCAACAGACACAGTGCCCTTTACCCTCACCGATGTATAACGTTTTGTAATCTGAAAATATGTAAACGATTGTTTCTGGCGTGGTGGTGGTGGTGGTGGGGGGGGGGGGGGGGTTGGATGAGGAAAAAGCTGATATTTCTCTTTGAAAGAAAAACCTTTCTTCCAGCCAACATGTAAGCTAATCAGATGTTGCGGCCAGATGCCAGGACGCTGGGTGTATGATTTACCGTGTATTTGTTGCTGTCGTGGAAACGCACACAGGCCCAGACTAAGCTCTGGGAAAAGGATTTACCACACGGCTAATAGCACACAGAACAACCTCACGTTAAACAGCGAACACATTTCAACAAGGCCTACATAATGTGGGACCACGCTACTGTATGGCTGACATACTGGCTTGTCACTGGCTTTAAATGGGATTTTTAATGGGATTGGAAGGCAGTAGGGAGGAACCTACTATTACTGCTGACACTGTCTGTCTGATTTGATATACAGTACAAATATAATTGTTAATTGTATGTAAGGGGGGTATATATATAACAAACCATGTGAATTTATGAAAAAAAAAAAAAAAAAAAGAATACAGTATATATAAATATATAATCTAGCCAATTGCGAAGCGGTGGCTTGCGGAGGATTTGGTATAATTTCCCCTGACTAAATGGTGCGATATACTAAACTTTTATTCTAGTCTTACTCTCAAGTTACAGGGTCGGGGTGGGGGGTGTGGGGGGGCACAGCCCAGGGTGATAGGAGGTCTAATGGGAAGTTGTTCATAATTTGGGCTCAGCAGGGGTCCTCATCATTATAAGCTGTGTCTGAGAGAAGAGCTCTCAGTGGGTGAGAGTTCGTGCTCTGAGTGAGTCAAAGTGGCAGTCAGCGGCGAAACACGCGCCGCTCGGCTCCGCGGGCAGAAGGACCAACAAAGATCCTCCCCATGCTAATTGATTGGGTGAGTGTGCCGGTGTGTGTGTGTGTGGGTGTGTGTGAGTGGATGCACACCCAGAATGCGAACATTGCAACCCTCGACCGGGGATCGCTGTGCACCGCACTTGTGTGTGAGCCCGCCCTCAGACACGTGCTCAAATATACCCTCTCACACACACACACACGCACGCACGCACGCACGCACGCACGCACGCACGCACGCACACACACACACACACACACACACACACACACACACACACGCAGAGAAACACGCACGCATACACAGAAACACACACCAAGAGAAGGGATTTTAGATAATAGCACTAATGATAGCTATAATGTTGACATACATTCATGTTTTAATTAAATTAAATACAGTAAACTATATGAGACTGCAACTCCACATGTTTCATATATATATATATATATATATATATATATATATATATATATATATATATATATATATATATATGAAACATAGCATAAGTTAATTTCGATGAGTAATTATTGTACTGCCCCATTAAACGATGTATACCAATTACAGAAACAGCAGTCGTGGTGCAAAGTCTAAGTCATCAGTTTGCCAATAGACCCTACATAATGACTCATTAAGACAGTTGAGTGTTTAATATACACCCAATGGAAATGTGCTAAATAAACACTGTGAATCCACCTATGAGCTGCTACTTTGCTCTCCCACTACCCCCTATGGAGAGAGAGATATGCGTGTGTCTGTGTGTCTGTGTGTGTGTGTCTGTGTGTGTGCGTGTGTGTGTGTGTGTGTGTGTGTCTGTGTGTGTGCGTGTGTGCGTGTGTGTGTGTGTGTGTGTGTGTGTGTGTGTGTGTGTGTGTGTGTGTGTGTGTATGTGTGTCTGTGTGTGTGCGTGTGTGTGTGTGTGCGTGTGTGTGTGTGTGCGTGTGTGTGTGTGTGTGCGTGTGTGTGTGTGATCCTGTGTGTCGGGAGTCGTGAGTCACTATGCCTTTTATTTTATTGCAATCCATCGCCGTGCA
>JAXIVH010000005.1:13835677-13845677 GCA_036785325.1 Urophycis tenuis | reverse complement strand
GTTAGCGAGGCACGGCTGATTAAAGCCACGCTTAACATTCACCATCAACACATCCTGCTCACGAAGCGAGACTCTATTGTGTATGTATGTGTATGGAACAAACAGTCTCCCAGAGAGACATGCACAATGCATACATTTATTTTTATCAAACTATTAAAACTAATTTACATTTGGACAGTTAAATTACCGGAATATACGTGCGATGTGAGACGTGAATAAAATTAAATATGGCGAAGATAACATTTAAGTGGGTGCGTGCGTGTGCGTATGTGTGTACACGTGTTTGTATGTATACGTGTGTGTATGCATGTGGTTGTCTGTGTGTGTGTGTGTGTGTGCAGAGAATCATGAGTATATGCTATATGGAAGGGGAGATCAGGTTATTCATGTCGAGGGGGGGGGGGGGGGGGGGGGCAGTGAGCTAAGATAAAGGTTGCAGTCTGCCCGCAGTGGAAGGGAGCTCCCTGCCTGCCAATCACCTCCCTTGGAGGGCACGGATCTGAAACAAACAAGCAAGATATCTCGCATCTTGAAGAGGCAGACCGAGAAGCCTCCCTTCTCGGTGCTCTGACTTCGGGACTCTTTGATGCCCATTTTTGATAGAAAACGTGCAGGAATTTAACATGGTTGTGCGGCGCCTTCATTTTAACATCTGACAACCGCACGACAGCCCGAAAAAACCGACCAGGGACGACGTGCAAACGCACAACACAACAACTGTGACAGACCACTACTTTACTTTACAAACATGAGACCGTGTTTCCCCCCCTCCCCCCCCCCCCCCCCCCCCCCACAGAGCCCAGGAAGGAGCTGAGACCCAAGGAGGCCCCCGGGGTGCGAAGCCCGCTGAAGATCCGCGGCCACGACGACTGGGGGACGAAGAGGTGCCCCTCCATGCAGAGCGCCCACCGCATCTACGTGCAGGTGCGCCCCGAGAGACGGCTCCACCTGGCCGTGGGCGGCCACGCCTACCTGCTGGCCAACACCTCGCTGGTCATCAAGTGCACGGTCAAGCGCTTCCCCAAGAGCTCCGTGCACTGGCTGAAGGACGGCCGGCCGCTGGCCAGCTCCGAGCGCCTGGGCGTCTCGCGGTCCGGCTCCGTGAAGGTGTACTCCCTGGGCCGGGAGGACGCGGGGCTTTACACGTGCATCGCCGGCCCCGCCTCGGACATCTTCACCCTCCAGCTCATCGGCGGCGGCGGCGCGGCCGACGTGCTCAAGGGAAGCTTGTACCCGAGCGGGAATTTGACCATGTTGCCGTCGTGCCACAGCCACCGCTTCATGGCCGAGATGCCGCTGCCCCCCGCCGTCTCTCTGCTGCCCCCCGGTGTCCGGGGGGTGGTCATGCCGCCGGGGCTCCAGGAGAAGCTGGTTAACGTCACCCTGCAGGCGGACTTGGGAGACATTAGTCTGGAACAGGCGTCCAGGACCGTGTCCTCGCTGCTGACTCAGATGTCTGCCGGCCACCTCTGGAACATCCCCAGACAGAACGCCGCACGGGGTGAAAGTAATTATGAATTTTTCCTGGCAGTTAAGTGTTCGCTAGGGGAGGCTGAATTTCACTTTGATACTTTAGGAGCTTTTAGCTCAGCACTTTCACTGAATACGGGCTACTCCTTTTTTTTTTTTTTTTTGCTAATCAGATACGCTCTCTGACATATTCCTTCAGGCAGACTGCCCAACTGGTCCGAGAACACGGGAACCAAGGTGCCCAGGAGAGCCGCCATCGTCCGAAGGCGACAGAACCAGGCCGCCGCCGCCGCCGGCAGCGCCGCCTTCCAGAGGAACCTCAGCTTCGGCGTGGGCCAGGCGGCGTACCTCGCCAACGGCACGCGCTCGCTGACGCTGCTGTGCGCCGCCGAAGGCTCGCCGCCGCCCGCCGTCACATGGACCAAGGACGGGGCGCCGCTGCAGCACACGGACAGGTGAGCCCAGCCCCGCCCCCCCCGACAAATGCGCAGGTGCGGCGCGCTTCCACCGTCGGACATTTTGTCACCGCGTGGCTTTCGAAAGGTGTTCCCCCCGTTTGTTTAACCGCGTCGGTCGGGGGGGCTCGCTAAAGGGCTACGCTCATTACTGAGGTTACACAGAGTTTTTAACCACACGACCGATGGACTGTAGGTGATCAGATGCAGTTGCAACAGGTTACGTTTTTTAAAAATTCAAGAAGAACTTCTGCTCTACTGGAATATTGCGGGGATCACTGGCAGATTTTACAAACAGGATGCCGATGTCTATAAATAGCGTGCAGTGTGTCCACTGTGGTGGAAGCGTAAATCTCCTCCGGAGGAAACATTTCCCCGGCATCATCCGCTTTTCACAGTCCCTCCGTCACTGTTTTTCAATGCATCGTTGTGTACTATTTGCCTTGGGTATAAATAGAACATATCAAGAACCAGAGCGCCACGGCGACCTTGCAGTGGATCTCCTTGAGCGGCTCGAGAGGCAGAGCTTTTCCAAAATAAAAGTTCAGCGAGCGCCGGGTTGATTGTTTTGCTTTCCTCGAGTGTCTTCCACTCCAGTTTGTCAGGGCGTCCGCCAAGCCGGGAAGGATCTTCATCGTTTTGTTTTGGAGGGTTTTTTTTCCACCGAATTGCACAGCGCCGGCTGCCCCTGGGCCAAACGTCCGAGCGGCGGGATGTTTAATGCAGTTATTAATATGATAAAGCACCTGGTGCCAGGGGTGGACGAGCCTCTTTGTATTCCTCACATTTCTGTGCCTCCTCCCCTCTCCACCCCCCATTCCAGCGAAGAATTGTGCGGGCACATTACATATCACGCTGAACTCTGTGGCTCTCTGGCGGTGTCTTCGCTGCGGGCCATTGTTCCCTGGGAGGAACCCAGTAATAGTGCGGGTGTACAGTGACCTTTATGGAAATGTTGTCAACTGAGAGAACAGGGGACGAGAGTTGGGGGAGAGACGGCGGTCCACAGTGTTGTCGCCGAGTCTCCGCAGTTTGGGGGGGGGGGTTTGTGATGAGCCGGCAGAAATGCTAAATACTTTGGGTGATATCACTTACAGTGTGTCGCTGTGCGTGATCAGCAAGTGTTGCTGTAATTCATAGCAGCAAACAGCAGGTCCTTCATAAAGAACGCGTACGAGCTGATCAGAGACATTGACGTAGTTGTGTTGTTTTTTTTTTTTCCTTCTCGGGGAGCCGCTCCGAAGACATTCTCGCGGGATGATGACCTATATTGTGGCCCTCCCCCCGCAGAGTACCTGTGATGCATGGTATTGGCAATTATTTAGGACAGCGTGGTGGAAAGTGTGGTGATGCGTGCGGTTTCTCAGTGGGGAACACCGGGCCATTATAATGGATGCAGTCCATTGAGTGGCGTTCAATGTGAGAAGGCACTGACCGCACATGGAGAACCTTTCTGGGAAAAATGTAGAGTGTGCGCGAATTAAAATGTACAAATCCCCTTCCTATGCCCTGATTTTTTTTTTTATTCCCAAAGTACCGTGTCTGGAGTGCTGATTGAAGTTTGAGCACTTGTCATTCTCTCCAATATTATTCTGGTGTGTATGTGTGTGTCTGACTGTGTGTGAGCGTATGTGTGTGTGTCTGGGTGCGGGTGTGTGTGTCAGTGCGCGTGCATGTGCGCATATGTGTGTGCACGTCTGTGTGAGTTGAGTGGGCGATTGCATATGGAAGCCATCACCAGATTGCTCAGGGCCCTGCCAATCATAACCCAGCTCAGCACTGACTGCTCTGAAAGAGCGTGTGTTTTCCTAGCACTCTCTCTCTCTCTCTCTCTCTCCTCTCTCTCTCTCTCTCTCTCTCTCTCTCTCTCTCTCTCTCTCTCTCTCTCTCTCTCTGTATCTGTCTCTGTCTCTCTCTCTCTATCTCTCTCTCTCTCTCTCTCTCTTTCACTCTCTCTGTCTCTCTCTCTCGCACGACATGCCTTTATTCTCCATTTCCTTATGGCTCTCTCTGTTTACAGGCAGTGACAGCCTCTGGACTCCACTGTGCTGTGATTGAGTTGTGGGTTCAAACCTCACTGTGTCTGGCCCACGCTCTAAGACATCTGAGATTGTTGCTAGGAGGCAGAATAAATTAGATTTTGGTGAGATTTAAGGAGTTTGCAAATGTTATGAAGTTTTGATTTAAATGCCGGATGCTTTCGCAACGTTGCTATACTGTGCGAGTGTGTGTGTGTGTGTGTGTGCGTGTGTGTGTGTGTGTGTGTGTGTGTGTGTGTGCGTGTGTGTGGTTCCCTGATGCGCAGACATCATTCTAGGCCGACATGCTTTTGCTCTTAAGGGATCCACTACTTCAAATCTATACCAATAAATTGCATATCTGTTGGTGTTTTCGCTGCGGTGGAATACCGTGGTCGTCCACTGGGAGATATAAATCGTCAATAATGGATTCCGAGGCGAGAACGAGTGAAGTGAGATTTGTCCAACCAGGAGAGGAAGAAGAAGAAAAAAAAAAAAAAATGAAACACCCACATCATGTCCTGCAGGGACCATGGAAGACTAGGGGAACATCCAGATTTGGCATAGTAGATGTGAGTGTTCTCCTTTGACTCAAGTCGACCGTCTGGAGAACGTGATGTTGGTGGTGGGGTGGAGGGGGGGAACTTCAGCAGAACGTCTGTGGAAGACGGACTATGAGAGGCTGCTCCTGGTACACAGAAGATCCATCACCTCCGCGTTATCCAATGCGTTTCCCAGCGATGTGTGAACAGCTCGAATGAGTTTTTCTGACATATTACCGCATCAATAATACATTTCTCTTTCACTCAACTCTGCGCATTAGCTCTCCACGCACATACCCTGTTTATACTTTAGTTTCATTCATTCCAGTAAATTCAGTGCAACCCAAAAGGCTCTCACGAGTGCTTTATGTTGTCATGCACGCTTCCTTCTGTGTACATCGATGGGCTGGAGGGATGGTTGTAAATGCCTTCTAATGCTGAGCAAATATCGACATTCAGAGTGCTGCATATACTGCGCGCATTTGGCAGCTGACGAAATAGCAAATACTTAAATAGGCCCACAGAGCTTCTTTACAGTAATCAAATGTTGATCATCATGTCACCTGGGTGAAGGCTCAGTTTGTAAGACGTACTGGGCGTAGCAGTGCATTTCAGAATGCTCTTACCGTTGCAGAGCATTTAAGTGTAGTATTTGTATCAGTTGCCGATTTCAGCGGTACTACAGCTGGATGTTTGTGTACATAATGTATTGTATCACATATTGTGCATTGAATGAGTCAGAAACTCATACATGAGACAACAAAGGTTCATATTCATGGTTACAGTGCAACACCTTCATGTTTGGGCCATCGCTTATAATTACTCTGTTTAAAGAAAATATTAACATCATTGGACATATTTAGATGAAAGTTATAATGTATAATAGAACAAGTATCACGTATGAGCACGTCCCTCCAAACCCATTAAAGACTGATGGAAGGGCGGAGAAGGTTTAATAGAAAATCATAATTTCGCCATGAAATGTCTTCTTTCATATCACCGCATAAATAATACATTGTATTCCACCCATCTCTGGGAATTAACAGAAAGCACATCATAGCAGCCAGTGCTCTATTCACATGAATATGCCTTTTCATTCATCTTAAGTTTTTTTCTCCCTTATCCATGTGTGGCGCTCTCTCATGCAGCACGTCACACCTCTGTCTGAACTCAGGTTGTTCAATATCTATCTTCAACTTGCATACACACACACACACACACACACACACAGAGACACACACGTAACTTCCAACATGGTGGACTCTTGGCGGCCGCCAGAGAAGAGAAAGCGGTGGAGGAGTAGTGGGAGGGAAGGAGAAGTTGTGCAGAGCCCCGGTCTTCGCAGACAGCAGGCTGTTTGAGTCTGCTCCCCGCTTGACCCGCGCCTGATTGTATCAGAGGCGCCGGCTGGCCTTGGAGTGAATTGAGATGGACACAAGGCGATGGGGATGCTCTGTGCAGCACGGAGCCATGCGGTGCCTCCCGAGTGTACCGTTGATATGCATAGATACACACAGCTATACATAGATACACATAGATACACACAGATATACATAGATACACATAGATACACACAGATATACATAGATACACACAGATACACAGAGATACACAGAGATACACAGAGATACACATAGATATACATAGATACAAATATATACACACAGATATACATAGATACACATCGATACACATAGATACACACAGATATACATAGATACACACAGATAGTCACAGATATACATAGATACACATAGATACACAGAGATACACAGAGATACACATAGATACACACAGATACACACAGATATACATAGATACACATAGATACACAGAGATACACAGAGATACACATAGATACACACAGATATACATAGATACACACAGCTATACATAGAGATACACACACAGATATACATAGATACACATATATACACACAGATTTACATAGATAGACATAGATACACATAGATACACACAGCTATACATAGATACACGTAGATACACACAGATATACATAGATACACACAGATACACACAGATACACATAGATACACAGAGATACACACAGATATACATAGATACACATAACTACACACAGATATACATAGATACACATAGATACACATAGATATACATAGATACACACAGATATACACAGATATACATAGATACACATAGATACACACAGATATACATAGATACACACAGATACACACAGATATACATAGACACACATATATACACATAGATACACACGGATATACATAGATACACATAGATATACACATAGACACAAACAGATACACACAGATACACATATATACACATAGACACACACAGATACACATAGATATACATAGATATACATAGATACACACAGATACACATAAATACACATAGATACTCATAGATACACAATATACACATATATACACGCAGATATACATAGATAAACATTGTCACATGTAGATACACATAGATACATACCCACATATACACATACAGTAGATACAACCAGATAGATGGCGGCCATGTCTCAGTCAAGGACGAAATGAAAAGTGATGGATTAAACTCTCCTCGCGCGTGCTTGATGACACTTTGTGTTTGTGGGATTGCTGTTTCCGTCAGTCCAGCGAGCTGAACACACCAGCAGCGCCGTGGAGCATCCCTGCAGCAAAATGGTCCGCGAGGCGACTGCACACCAGCACCTTGTGTTGTGTTCAGCTGTAGTTTCGTGTTCCCCGTGCAGCGCGGCATCACGTTGTCACCCCGGCTCCCCCGCCGAGCTGCTGGCGTCCGCAGTCCTGGACCATGACCACGTTTCACACTCTTCGCGCTTTTAGGGGTATTCGGGCCCGTGCTGACGCCAAGGTCCCCTGTTGTACTATTATGCAGTGCAGTCACACTACGTCGCCTGGTGTAAGGTGGGGGTGGGGGAACTGTACTGGAAGGAGAAGGGCTGTAGATTCAGATATATTGGATGCAGGGGATGCTACACTACATTTTCCTTCTGTGGTGAGGTTGAAGGTGAAATGAAGGCGCGAGCTGCTAGGTTGGCCAGCACTCACCCACAATCCTGCCATTCTTCTTTCTATGGAACTGCAGCATTCTGAGGGCAAATGTGCTGATTTTGGATGACACTTGTGGACTGAGAAATATTTGCGGTGTATGTGTGTGTAAATGTGTGTGTGTGCGCATTGGATGTGTGAAACTGTGGACCGTGCCTGTGTGAGCATGTCATGGTGGCCATATGTGTGTGTGTGTGTGTGTGTCGGTGTGTGTGGGGGGGTGGGTGGTGTGTGTCTGTGTGTCTGTGTGTGTGTGGGTGGGTGTGTGCTTGTATGCATGTGTGTGGGGGTGTGCATATGTACACGTGTGCACAGGTGTGTGTGTGTGTTTGTGTGTCTGTGTGTGTGAGCTGGTGCGTGCTTGTATGCATGTGTGTGGGTTTGTGCATATGCACATGTGTGCACACGTGTGTGTGTGTGTGTGTGTGTGAGCTGGTGTGTGCTTGTATGCATGTGCGTGGGGTGTGCATATGTACATGTGTGCACACGTGTGTGTGTGTGTGTGTGTGTGTGTGTGTCTGCGGCATGTGCCGCGCCGTATATTTCTACACGTCCCGTTTCCCATGTTTTCGCCGGAAGGCCTTGTAGGCGGAGTGCTACGCCTCAGAGACCCATAAAGCTCCGCCGGGCCTTTAACAGTCCGGGCCCTGCTCCCTGTCACCTCCTACCGCGAGCCTGGCCGGCGCTCCCACACAGCACCCGACCGCTCTCTGTCCGCCTCATCCATTCATCTGTGTAACCCGAAACCCGGGGCCAGGCTGCAGGTTTATCCTTAAGCCCAACTTCTAACAAAGTCTGAGAAGGTAGAATCTCTTGGTTACAGCCCAGCTGTGTAAGCAGTTAAATCCACTGGCATTGAATTACTATGGCTGTATTTATATGTGTGTGTGTGTGTGAGCATCTGAGCATCTGGCAATACAATATTCATCACAATATGAGCGTCACACATCAGTGAATTGTGTGAGGGTGTAGCGTTGTACAGCAATAACTTACCGTTGTTTTACTGAGTTGCTGTAAGGATATGTCAGTAGAAATTTAGACAAATTACATACGTACAGATACAATACACTCTTACAATATTCATGTATTTCAAGTCAATATTGTATACATCTTTGGAATGTATTTGTTCCCAAGTATTGTTTTGGAAAAAAACTGAGAATTTGGTTTGTTGATATTATTCTGTGTTGATATTTTATTCAAAACCTAGCCTTAATACATGCATCACCATTACAATAACAGAGGGATATTATGCATTTAGCTGTGCTCAGCTTTTAATGTTATTGATGTGCACCATTTCTCTCCAATGGAAATGAGCTGGTTGGCCTGATGTATGGGTGACTCTGTGCTTCCTTCCTGTGGCTGAACAGTGTTTATTCCTTCATTAGGGAGATCTCAGATGGATCTTACCGAAGAGGTGAAATGGCGGTATTATGCTGAACTGTTGATGGCGGTGTAAAGCAACGCACCATGCTGGGATTAAATGCTGATTGTTCATTCGTCATTGTTTAGACAGACCGGCTTGGAGTGGGGAGTGGGGGGATTGGATGCATTTTATGGACGACTCCTGTTTCACAGATGCTCTTGTTCTGGCTGTGATTAGAATTGACCGCGTTTCTTGTTACTAAACAGATAAACGCAAGGCAACTGTTAATTGCACCAGTGAGTAATAACACAGATGCTAATGGTGTTTTCTATAGTCACCATCTGCATGTTCAGCCACTCCAGTATAAATAAAAACAGGAAGACAAGACAGAGAGTGGGTGAAGGAGGTAATAATGGAACATAAGCTTTCAAGTCGTTTAAGTAACTGGGCTGTAATGGGTCTGTATGGAATAATATGTCTGTGCACTTGTATACCAAGGGGGTTCTGGGACATTTTACAAAGCAGAACGGTGTGCCTGGAAGTAATCAGATCCAGTTATCAGTTATTGCTTTCCAAGCTTTGAAAGTGTATGAGGTCTGTTCCAGTCACTCCCTCCCCACTACTTCTCTACCACAGAGCTGTCCTCTGTATAGATTCAGATTCAGGAGTATTGATGCCAGGGGAAATAAAAACTGTCTGTACAACTTTGTCAGTGTATTTGTTTGTATGCAAAACAAAATGTGTGAAATATGAGCTTGCTGGGCCGCCTACACCTGGCTGTTAAAGACTCTGTTCAACTCCTATATTTTACATTGCTGATATTTTATCGGCCGATATTTATCCCTTATTCAATATATACACTTCCAATAGTGTGATTTCAATATCTTAACCTGCTGATAATCTACACTACCAATATTTTAACCTTCCAATATTATGTATGCAATATAATATGTAATTTGTATCATTTCAATATTTGAACCTTCTGATATTCTACCCTTCCAATGGGTTAACCGTCCCATACGTGTATCATTTCAGACATGTTATCCTTCTGCCTGCAGGGTGTCCTGGGACTAGCACTGGG
>JAXIVH010000005.1:13811613-13835477 GCA_036785325.1 Urophycis tenuis | reverse complement strand
GACATCATTCTAGGCCGACATGCTTTTGCTCTTAAGGGATCCACTACTTCAAATCTATACCAATAAATTGCATATCTGTTGGTGTTTTCGCTGCGGTGGAATACCGTGGTCGTCCACTGGGAGATATAAATCGTCAATAATGGATTCCGAGGCGAGAACGAGTGAAGTGAGATTTGTCCAACCAGGAGAGGAAGAAGAAGAAAAAAAAAAAAAAATGAAACACCCACATCATGTCCTGCAGGGACCATGGAAGACTAGGCGAACATCCAGATTTGGCATAGTAGATGTGAGTGTTCTCCTTTGACTCAAGTCGACCGTCTGGAGAACGTGATGTTGGTGGTGGGGTGGGGGGGGGGGGGAACTTCAGCAGAACGTCTGTGGAAGACGGACTATGAGAGGCTGCTCCTGGTACACAGAAGATCCATCACCTCCGCGTTATCCAATGCGTTTCCCAGCGATGTGTGAACAGCTCGAATGAGTTTTTCTGACATATTACCGCATCAATAATACATTTCTCTTTCACTCAACTCTGTGCATTAGCTCTCCACGCACATACCCTGTTTATACTTTAGTTTCATTCATTCCAGTAAATTCAGTGCAACCCAAAAGGCTCTCACAAGTGCTTTATGTTGTCATGCACGCTTCCTTCTGTGTACACCGATGGGCTGGAGGATGGTTGTAAATGCCTTCTAATGCTGAGCAAATATCGACATTCAGAGTGCTGCATATACTGCGCGCATTTGGCAGCTGACGAAATAGCAAATACTTAAATAGGCCCACAGAGCTTCTTACAGTAATCAAATGTTGATCATCATGTCACCTGGGTGAAGGCTCAGTTTGTAAGACGTACTGGGCGTAGCAGTGCATTTCAGAATGCTCTTACCGTTGCAGAGCATTTAAGTGTAGTATTTGTATCAGTTGCCGATTTCAGCGGTACTACAGCTGGATGTTTGTGTACATAATGTATTGTATCACATATTGTGCATTGAATGAGTCAGAAACTCATACATGAGACAACAAAGGTTCATATTCATGGTTACAGTGCAACACCTTCATGTTTGGGCCATCGCTTATAATTACTCTGTTTAAAGAAAATATTAACATCATTGGACATATTTAGATGAAAGTTATAATGTATAATAGAACAAGTATCACGTATGAGCACGTCCCTCCAAACCCATTAAAGACTGATGGAAGGGCGGAGAAGTTTAATAGAAAATCATAATTTCGCCATGAAATGTCTTCTTTCATATCACCGCATAAATAATACATTGTATTCCACCCATCTCTGGGAATTAACAGAAAGCACATCATAGCAGCCAGTGCTCTATTCACATGAATATGCCTTTTCATTCATCTTAAGTTTTTTTCTCCCTTATCCATGTGTGGCGCTCTCTCATGCAGCACGTCACACCTCTGTCTGAACTCAGGTTGTTCAATATCTATCTTCAACTTGCATACACACACACACACACACACACAGAGACACACACGTAACTTCCAACATGGTGGACTCTTGCGGCCGCCAGAGAAGAGAAAGCGGTGGAGGAGTAGTGGGAGGGAAGGAGAAGTTGTGCAGAGCCCCGGTCTTCGCAGACAGCAGGCTGTTTGAGTCTGCTCCCCGCTTGACCCGCGCCTGATTGTATCAGAGGCGCCGGCTGGCCTTGGAGTGAATTGAGATGGACACAAGGCGATGGGGATGCTCTGTGCAGCACGGAGCCATGCGGTGCCTCCCGAGTGTACCGTTGATATGCATAGATACACACAGCTATACATAGATACACATAGATACACACAGATATACATAGATACACATAGATACACACAGATATACATAGATACACACAGATACACAAGATACACAGAGATACACAGAGATACACAGAGATACACATAGATATACATAGATACAAATATATACACACAGATATACATAGATACACATCGATACACATAGATACACACAGATATACATAGATACACACAGATAGACACAGATATACATAGATACACATAGATACACAGAGATACACAGAGATACACATAGATACACACAGATACACACAGATATACATAGATACACATAGATACACAGAGATACAACAGAGATACACATAGATACACACAGATATACATAGATACACATAGATACACACAGCTATACATAGAGATACACACACAGATATACATAGATACACATATATACACACAGATTTACATAGATACACATAGATACACACAGCTATACATAGATACACGTAGATACACACAGATATACATAGATACACACAGATACACACAGATACACATAGATACACATAGATACACAGAGATACACAGAGATACACATAGATACACACAGATACACACAGATATACATAGATACACATAGATACACAGAGATACACAGAGATACACATAGATACACACAGATATACATAGATACACATAGATACACACAGCTATACATAGAGATACACACACAGATATACATAGATACACATATATACACACAGATTTACATAGATACACATAGATACACACAGCTATACATAGATACACGTAGATACACACAGATATACATAGATACACACAGATACACACAGATACACATAGATACACAGAGATACACACAGATATACATAGATACACATAACTACACACAGATATACATAGATACACATAGATATACATAGATACACACAGATATACACAGAGTATACATAGATACACATAGATACACATATATCACACAGATTTACATAGATACACATAGATACACACAGCTATACATAGATACACGTAGATACACACAGATATACATAGATACACACAGATACACACAGATACACATAGATACACAGAGATACACACAGATATACATAGATACACATAACTACAACACAGATATACATAGATACACATAGATATACATAGATACACACAGATATACACAGATATACATAGATACACATAGATACACACAGATATACATAGATACACACAGATACACACAGATATACATAGACACACATATATACACATAGATACACACGGATATACATAGATACACATAGATATACACATAGACACAAACAGATACACACAGATACACATATATACACATAGACACACACAGATACACATAGATATACATAGATATACATAGATACACACAGATACACATAAATACACATAGATACTCATAGATACACAATATACACATATATACACGCAGATATACATAGATAAACATTGTCACATGTAGATACACATAGATACATACCCACATATACACATACAGTAGATACAACCAGATAGACGGCGGCCATGTCTCAGTCAAGGACGAAATGAAAAGTGATGATTAAACTCTCCTCGCGCGTGCTTGATGACGCTTTGTGTTTGTGGGATTGCTGTTTCCGTCAGTCCAGCGAGCTGAACGCACCAGCAGCGCCGTGGAGCATCCCTGCAGCAAGTGTTCAGCTGTGGTTGTGTGTTCCCTGTTCAGCAGCGCGGCATCACGTCGTCACCCCGGCTCCCCCGCCGAGCTGCTGGCGTCCGCAGTCCTGGACCATGACCGCGTTTCACACTCTTCGCGCTTTTTAGGGGTATTCGGGCCCGTGCTGACGCCAAGGTCCCCTGTTGTACTATTATGCAGTGCAGTCACACTACGTCGTCCTGGTGTAAGGTGGGGGTGGGGGAACTGTACTGGAAGGAGAAGGGCTGTAGATTCAGATATATTGGATGCAGGGGATGCTACACTACATTTTCCTTCTGTGGTCGAGGTTGAAGGTGAACATGAAGGCGCGAGCCGCTAGGTTGGCCAGCATTCACCCACAATCCTGCCATTCTTCTTTCTATGGGAACTGCAGCATTCTGAGGGGCAAATGTGCTGATTTTGGATGACACTTGTGGACTGAGAAATATTTGCGGTGTATTGTGTGTGTAAATGTGTGTGTGTTTGTGCCGCATTGGATGTGTGAAACTGTGGACCGTGCCTGTGTGAGCATGTGATGGTGGCCATATGTGTGTGTGTTTTTGTGTGTGTGTGTGTGGTCGTGTGTGTAGTGGGGGGGGTGGGGTGGTGTGTGTCTGTGTGTCTGTGTGTGTGTGGGGGGGTTGGTGGATGTGTGCTTGTATGCATGTGTGTGGGGTGTGCATATGTACACGTGTGCACAGGTGTGTGTGTGTGTGTGTGTTTGTGTGTCTGTGTGTGTGAGCTGGTGCGTGCTTGTATGCATGTGTGTGGGGTGTGCATATGCACATGTGTGCACACGTGTGTGTGTGTGTGTGTGAGCTGGTGTGTGCTTGTATGCATGTGCGTGGGGTGTGCATATGTACATGTGTGCACACGTGTGTGTGTGTGAGCTGGTGTGTGTTTGTATGCATGGCGTGGGGTGTGCATATGTGTGCACACGTGGTGGTGTGGTGTGTGTGTGTGTGTCTGCGGCATGTGCCGCGCCGTATATTTCTACACGTCCCGTTTCCCATGTTTTTGCCGAGAAGGCCTTGTAGGCGGAGTGCTACGCCTCAGAGACCCATAAAGCTCCGCCGGGCCTTTAACAGTCCCGGGCCCCTGCTCCCTGTCCACCTCCTACCGCGAGCCTGGCCGGCGCTCCCACACAGCACCCGACCGCTCTCTGTCCGCCTCATCCATTCATCTGTGTAACCCGAAACCCGGGGCCAGGCTGCAGGTTTATCCTTAAGCCCAACTTCTAACAAAGTCTGAGAAGGTAGAATCTCTTGGTTACAGTCCAGCTGTGTAAGCAGTTAAATCCACTGGCATTGAATTTACTATGGCTGTATTTATATGTGTGTGTGTGTGTGTGTGAGCATCTGAGCATCTGGCAATACAATATTCATCACAATATGAGCGTCACACATCAGTGAATTGTTGTGAGGGTGTAGCGTTTGTACAGCAATAACTTACCGTTGTTTTACTGAGTTGCTGTAAGGATATGTCAGTAGAAATTTAGACAAATTATATACGTACAGATACAATACACTCTTACAATATTCATGTATTTCAAGTCAATATTGTATACATCTTTGGAATGTATTTGTTCCCAAGTATTGTTTTGGAAAAAAAACTGAGAATTTGGTTTGTTGATATTATTCTGTGTTGATATTTTATTCAAACCCCTAGCCTTAATACATGCATCACCATTACAATAACAGAGGGATATTATGCATTTAGCTGTGCTCAGCTTTTAATGTTATTGATGTGCACCATTTCTCTCCAATGGAAATGAGCTGGTTGGCCTGATGTATGGGCGACTCTGTGCTTCCTTCCTGTGGCTGAACAGTGTTTATTCCTTCATTAGGGAGATCTCAGTTGGATCTGACCGACGAGGTGAAATGGCGGTATTATGCTGAACTGTTGATGGCGGTGTAAAGCAACGCACCATGCTGGGATTAAATGCTGATTGTTCATTCGTCATTTGTTTAGACAGACCGGCTTGGAGTGCGGAGTGGGGGGGATTGGATGCATTTTATGGACGACTCCTGTTTCACAGATGCTCTTGTTCTGGCTGTGATTAGAATTGACCGTGTTTCTTGTTACTAAACAGATAAACGCAAGGCAACTGTTAATTGCACCAGTGAGTAATAACACAGATGCTAATGGTGTTTTCTATAGTCACCATCTGCATGTTCAGCCACTCCAAGTATAAAATAAAAACAGGAAGACAAGACAGAGAGTGGGTGAAGGAGGTAATAATGGAACATAAGCTTTCAAGTCATTTAAGTAACTGGGCTGTAATGGGGTCCTGTATGGAATAATATGTCTATGCACTTGTATACCAAGGGGGGTTCTGGGACATTTTACAAAGCAGAACGGGTGCCTGGAAGTAATCAGATCCAGTTATCAGTTATTGCTTTCCAAGCTTTGAAAGTGTATGAGGTCTGTTCCAGTCACTCCCTCCCCACTACTTCTCTACCACAGAGCTGTCCTCTGTATAGATTCAGATTCAGGAGTATTGATGCCAGGGGAAATAAAAACTGTCTGTACAACTTTGTCAGTGTATTTGTTTGTATGCAAAAACAAAATGTGTGAAATATGAGCTTGCTGGGCCGCCTACACCTGGCTGTTAAAGACTCTTGTACACTTTCCATATTGAACCCTTCTGCTATTTTACCCTCCCTGTTTTCAGCTGTTCAACTTCCTATATTTTACATTGCTGATATTTTATCACCCAATAGTTTATTTACCCTTTTTCTATATATTTACCTTCCAATAGTGTGCTTTCAATATCTTAAACCTTCCGATAATCTACACTGCCAATATTTGAACCTTCCGATATTTGTATCATTTCAATATTTGAACCTACTGATAGTCTAACCCTTTTGATATTTTAAACGTTCTGATATTCTACCCTTCCAATGGGTTAACCGTCCCATACGTGTATCATTTCAGACATGTTATCCTTCTGCCTGCAGGTGTCCTGGGATAGCACTGGGAGTCTCCTGCTGTCCCAGCCCAGTGTGGCTGACCTGGGCCTGTACACCTGCACGGCGTCCAACGCCCTGGGCTCTGACTCAGAGTCATCTCGCCTGGTCTTGGCCGGTGAGTACAGACGTGCCCCCCCCCCCCCCCCCCCCCCCCCGTTCCTTCTTCCGGTTCCTATTGAGTCATTGAGTACACTATTGAGTCATTGAGACACTTTTGATCAAAATCACTCGGGCGCCTTCCTCAAGGGTGACCACGGGATCTCATGGCTTTGTGTTCCCTCCGTGTGAAACAGAGCCGCCAGCCATCGCCGTTCCTTCTGGAGGAACATCTCAGACGTGGGGACGGTGGTGGGCCAGAGCGTGAGGGCAGCGGTGGGGGGCCGCGTCAGCGTGCGCGCGGGGGCCAACCTGACCATCGACTGCCCCGTCACCGGTGGGTCAGCGCTGTGTGTGTGTGTGTGTGTGAGTGTGTGTGTTTGTGTGTGTTTGTGTGTGTGTGTGTGTGTGTGTGTGGGGGGGGGGCAACCTGACCATCGACTGCCCAGTCACCGGTGGGTCAGCGCTGTGTGTGTGTGTGTGTGTGTTGAGGGGAGGGGGGGGGGGGAGGTAGTTAAGAGAAGTGACCTAAGAGGTTATTTTTGTGAGTTTTAAGCTTACAAAGCTAATTGGGGATCATCTTGGTCATTACCGCGGGTTCTGGGGATTGTGGATGAGAGGAGCTGCCTCAGACAGTAGTTTTATTTTTTTGGACACAAGTGGAAACCTGTGTGCAGGTTTAAAAGTACACTCGGGAGCACCTTTGTACTGGTAAGGCTCCTCCCTTAAAATGAGTTTGGATCAGCTTTGAAATGATGTAACAGTTTAGGGCCACCATGCCCCCTCTCTCCACCGTGAAGAAAACGAAAAGGTAATTGATCTCCCTTTAAGTGGCACTTTCAAAAACGGTGCAAGGTAAAGTTGAAGAGAACGCCCGAGGAGATCAAGAACAGCATTATTCCCCCCCTCTCCCGGTTCCAACACCAAGTGGAGGGAAGAAAATGCAATTTTGAGCAGTTCTAAAACACATTTCTCCAAAGGCACCGCGTTTGGTCATGGGAGAGAACAAAGCCAGCGCATGTTTGATGTTGGGAGGATTTTTTAGGAGTTTGGGAATCGACGGTGCTGCTGGCGTCCGGCCTTCATCTCAGCAGGGATGGGCCCGGCTTACGTAGAGCTCTGGATGTTTTGCGACGCGTCAACTCAGAACTACTGAGGTCCACAGCTGGCCTCCAACGCAACGCGAGCCAGCCTCTGTGTCTCCATGGCCCGCTGAAGGAGCTCCAGTGGAACGGTTGCTGTGGAAATCGCTGCCATCACCCTGAGGGTGCCTCAACGCATACAAGTCTTTAGAGAGTATTAGAGGTTTTTTATTAATTTCCCTATTACTGCTGCTCGTCACAGCAAATTAAAGCAAAAATGTTGTGTAATGTAAGACACACACACACCCCCAGGGACTGGTCCTGTTGGGTAAGCTGGTGGGCTCCCAGGCCGGCCTGTCAGACCCCCTGTTATTGGCTTTAAACATCAACCGTGGCCACCTGCTGGGTTCAACACCACGCACCCTGTCATTCAACGCCACAACATTGGAGTCGTCCCAGTTGCCCCCTCTCGCTCTCTCTCTCTCTCTCTCTCTCTCTCTCTCTCTCTCTCTCTCTCTCTCTCTCTCTCTCAGTACGTTTACATGCAGCAAGAAATTCGAATTTCTGATCGGATCAGATAATGACATGCGTAAGACCGGATCACTTGTCCGAGTATACATGCCGTTCAGAGAATCGGATTAACAGCCGGAGCATGGGCTGACTCCGGACGCTATGTGGCGCTCTGCGCTGTGCGCAGAATGGCGATGCGCATACGCAGAATGCAAAATCCGATTCAGATCCGATTGCTGAGTATACATGCCGTTAAAAGTCTGACTATGAACGAACGAATTATCTGGTGTTGTTATCAGATTTTGAGATGTCCGAAATAGGTCCGAAGTAGGTCCGAAGTAGGTCGGATTAAGGTGTTTACATGCACTTAAAAAGTCCGAACGATGTCTTATACGATTAGAAATTCGAATTTCTTGTTGCATGTGAACGTACTGTCTGTCTCTCTCTCTCTCTCTCTCTTTTGTTCTGTCTCTCTCTCTCTCTTTTGTTCTGTCTCTCTGTCTATCACTCTGGTTATGTTGCTCTCTCTCTCTCCCTCTTGCTCTCTATCTCTCTCCTTCTCTCAGAGTGTTGCGCTCTCTATCTCTCTTACTCATCACCCTCTCTCTCTCTCTGTTTCTCTCTTTCTCTTTGTATATATTTTCTTTCATCTTGTCTATTGTGTGTGTGTATGTTTGTGCAATGTGCACTTGTGTATCTGCATGTGTGTATTGCAGTGTAATTTAGATGAGGACGCCAAATTACCCCCCGTTATAGGAACAGCTTCTGGCAAACCGCACATTAAAGCTTGTATTTTTTCAATGGCTCTTGTCATCACCTTGTAATAGGAGGAGATGATGGAGGTTTCGAGTGTGTATGTGTGTGTGTGTGTGTGTGTGTGTGTGTGTGTGTGTGTGTGTGTGTGCCCGCCCGTGTGAGTGAGTGTGTGTCAACATGTCAACAGGCAGCAAAGCCCAGTCAAATGAAAGTCAAAATAACAGTCTTTCATCTCATGCAAGAAGGAGAACGGGGGAGGGAGGGAGGGAGAGAGGGCGGGGGAGAGAGAGAGAGAGAGAGAGAGAGAGAGAGAGAGAGAGAGAGAGAGGGGGGGGGGGGGGAGACAGAGAGATGGGGAGGATAAAGTAGTGAATAAATAGAACACAGTGCTCTGGCTTAGAGATGGCTCTGGCTGTCTAACAGTAGAAGAAGAAACCGCCACGTGAGTCCACACACCATATCTGGGCGATGTGGATAAGGTTCTCTTAACATGATATAGACTTGATGTGGATGAGCTGGTGATATTTAGCTAGCCTTGAGAATGACCTTCACTTTCTGAAGAGGTTGTGTCGTCCAACAAAGTATCAGACATCTAACAGAATCACCTCATTGTATGCCTTTAACACCAAGAAGCTTGGTATATATATATACTTGGATTTGGATGAGCTGGTGATATTTAGCTATAGCCTTGAGCATGACCTTCACATTATGAAAAGCTTATGTTGTCGAACAAAGTATCCGACATCTGACAGAATCACGTCATTTGATGCATTAAACACCAAGAAGCTGGGTGTTAAAAGCTCAGAGGAAGACATAATAAGGATCCTCAACCCCTTAGGCTTGCTGTTATCGAGTCAGTACTCTATAAGACAGTATTCAGTATTGTGGTGCTTACTGGGCAAAAATAAGTAAACAATTCATTTGTTAATGATTCACCCTGCAGGAGACACTGATGATACTTTGAATAAATATATATATTACCAGTTAATAAGCATATTAGGGTACAGATCACCGCCTTTAAAAGCACATAGAATACTATGCCTATCCTTGGGAAAATACTGAATAAAACACACAAAATGCAATCATTATAATGATTTTAAACGAGTGATGAGCTCCATTCAGTGACAGTAATTAGGAACGGGACAACTTGTGTACACCAATATAATCACCAAAGACTGTGACTCTATTCAGTGACATGGTTCTGCTCTCTGAACAAGAACAAAGCAGCCAGCAAAACAATTTCCACGTCGAGGTTCAGAAATCAGCAGTCAGTCCCCGTTTAAATTAAGTCGGGGCGGCACAATGCAAGAGAGGCTTGGCTTGAGTCGCCAACCCTTAATCGTATTAAATATAAACTAACACATTGTGGGGGAGAGGAAAAAACGAACTCAGCTGGTGGACAAGGTGAAGGAATCGCAGCAAGTGCTGGGCTGCCCTGTGTCTGGGTGTGTGTGTGTGTGTGTGTGTGTGTGTGTGTGTGTGTGTGTGTGTGTGTGTGTGTACTTGTGCATGTGTGCGTGTGGGTATGTGTGCGTGTGTGTGTGTGTGTGTGTGTGTGTGTGTGTACGTGTGCATGTGTGCATGTGGGTATGTGTGCGTGTGGGTATGTGTGTGTGTGTGTGTGTTGGTGCGTGTGCATGTGGGTATGTGTGTGTGTATTCGTAATACCCGTCTGTCCGTTGCCAAGGGAGGAGGGCACGTGGCACCTGGACGCGACAGGCACGTGTGGGGGGGGTGGGGGTACCATGTGACTGTGATTGAATATGACAGAGGGAAACTATCGAACCGCCTGGCTGTGTAAACTGTTTCCCAGCCCCCCTCGCCAGGCTTCTTAGACACGCTGCGATTACAAGACCAGGCTAGACAATAAAACAGCCCCACGCAGCCGCCAGCTTTTTTCTTGTGTGTTTTGGTCTTTCCATAAGGTGAGGGGATTTTATGATGTTTTCCGACGCTACGTGGCGGCGGGGCGCCAGGTCTGGCCGAGGCCCGCTGGCGTCCGCGGCCCGCTGGTGTCCGCTGCCCCCTGACGCACGACCCAGCAGCTATGTAGCCTAGCGTACGTAGCCTAGCGTAGCGCCAGTCAAGGTTTTCCAATGCGGCCAACGACATTTACGAGCCACCATATTTGTTTCCCGTGCTCTCGGAAATGTAGCTTGGAAAAAATGGAGTAATGTGTATCGATTTTTTTTTTCTTTTTTTCGCCCGCCTTTATTTCTCACCTTTGCCCATAGGTGATTTTGCACTTTCTTTTTTTTTTTTTTTTCTAACTTTCTGCGGCTCACTCGTAATGTGTTTTCTTTCGGTATTCTCTCCGCATTCCGAGGTCCCTGATTTTATCATCACCATCTCATTCCCTCTTCTCTCTCTGTCTATCGCTCACTCTCCCTCTCTCTCTCTCTATCGCTCTCTCTCCCTCTCTCTCTCTCTCTCTCTCTCTCTCTCTCTCTCTCTCTCTCTCTCTCTCTCTCTCTCTCTCTTTTCTCCATCGTGCTCTCTCTGTCTCTCTCTCTCTCTCGCTTTTGCCATCTCTTCCTCTTTCAACCCCTCTCTCCCTGGCTGTGGCTCTTGTTGTTCTCGTCAGGTGTGCCTCAGCCCGCGGTCTCCTGGCACTTCAACGAGGGGCTGCTGAGTGCCGGGGCCATCCCCCTGCCCTCTGGAGCTCTGTGGCTGAGCAACGTGATGCCTCAGCATCAAGGCACCTACTACTGCACCGCCAGCAACCCCACCGGGAGGTCCACAGCCGCCACCGTCCTCAGCCTGCAAGGTGAGTGCAGGAGAAGACACCACCACCACCACCACCACCACCAACAACAACAACAACAACATTAACCACAACAACACAGACTCAAAGGCGCACACACAAGCACAGACAACATTACGTTAGTGATGCCTGCCAGTTACAGATTCTCGGTTGGGGATTATAGGCGCAGAGTTCCGGGTTTGATTCCCACGTATCGACTATGAGCCTACCTGTAGCACTCCTCCAGCAAGATGCCTGAAACCCCGACCGCTTCCTTTCTGAAATCAGAAATCAGTCTGAAATCACTGTCCTTCCATTTGGATAACATGCATCTGCTGAACATGTACTATAAATAGCTCATAGGATTCCATCCTCTGCTGGTGTGGATTTTGAGGGGGACCCCTATTAGAAATGGGGAATGGAAAAATGCGTAAGACAGAATGGCATCACTCACCACTTCTCGCTCCCCCCCCCCCCCCCCCCCCCCCCCCCCCCCCACACACACCCCGAACCTAATCCCTCTCTCAACGCCCGCCGCCACTCTTGAGGCGAGGCTGCGGGGCGATGGGTTTGTTTGGAGGAGTGGCTGTGACTTTGGGACACACAGATTATTGAAAGAGGATGACGCGGGGTTACTGTGGACGGTGCAGGCCCGACGCACGGCCGTTCATCGATGTCCCGTCTTGTGTGTGAAAGCATTCACTCCTCCTGACCTGAGATGATGAAGAGCGTGTGTCTGCCGTACCTGTGAGAAGAAGAACTGAAGCTGCGCTCTGTTTTTGAACATTAAGCAAAGCATCACAAGGGAGCCACAGGGAGTAGGTTATACCCCCTGGTTCTACTCACACGCTGCTAGAAAGAACGCAAGGAAAACCAAACTTGTTGATGCCGAACTCATCATAATTAATGTGGCAGTTGAAATATCTTTAATGGCAATTCAGGAAGAATAAGTGTATTGGTCCGTCAGAGATGCATTACTTCATTATTTATAATGCATAACTAATAGATAGCATTTGTTTAATACGCCTACTTGGAAGCTATTCTGAGTCTGCATGCAGAGCTCATTAAATGTTAGGACTCAACCTACATCATCAACTGAACATCATGCTTCCATACCATGGGAGTCTATTGGCGAGGCTGTTTGAAGCCCAGCCCAAAGGCATCCTCTTACCTGTCCACGACAATGCACATCACCGTTTGCATTAAAGTGCCTTCACGACGAACGGGAACAAAAAACAAACCCCTATGTTTCAGAGCGTTCCAGTCAAGTTTCTGCAAAGCGAAATGCTCCCATAATTACACTGAGAAGAGAGACGGAGAACGGCGCTGGAGAGCTTCTTGCTGCGATGAAAAAAGAAAAGGAAACCCACGAATGCCTCATCAGCTGGATGAGGCCCAGGTGCTGATGCTTACAGCATCGCTTTCAGAGGACCTTGGCAACCGCTGGCCGGGCCCGTTATGTAACGATATCATTAAAAACCTGTCAATGCCAGTGGCCGGCGCCTTCGGCCACACAGTCCATCTCTGCGGTGTGTCTGTGCCAGGATGGCATCACTTGTACGCCCAGACAATTACCGCCCTCGGGGACAAGGACTTTGAAATGCGAAATCATCAGCTAAATGGAGTGTGGCTGTCGGGGGGTGGTGAAGGTTGCCGTTCACATGCGTCATTGATCATCACTACCAGTTTAGCTTGGACTGGGGGGGGGGGTGGGTTACTTACAGATAATAATTACCCGGTAAGCCGATCGAGCTCAGCCATCACAGCCGTTAGCTCCGTCCCCCACGGCCCCGCGATCATCACCGCAGCCCCGCGGAGTCAGTCCTGGAAGTGCACTTCACATCGTCAGCAAAACAATCACACTCAGTATCTACAGGCCGACGGAGGGGGGGCAGATTGCCTTATCTGCTTCTTCAGTTAATGGGCTCTTGAAAATACAAAGGAAACAATTAATTAGGAATCGGGTCAGAATTTACATTCCGGCCGCCCCACAGGTGTGGCTGAGGAGTAACCAGTGGAGATGTGTGGCGTGGAGACCAGGAGGAGGTGCTAAAGGAGGAGTAGAAAGCCAGGGCCGACATTGACATTCTAAGATGAGGCGCGCATTTGGATTGCCTATTAAGTTGCGTGTCTTTGTTTTCATCCATCAGCAAAACGCGCCTTTCATCCCATGTTAATATCGTATTTGTTTGGCTTGTATTAAAGTACGTGCGGGTTATAGGCAGCTCTGTTTACTAATACGATAATGATGCATAAATGAGATAATGATGCATAAATGCGAGGCTTGCGGGGTCACTGACTGAGCGTCTCCACAGAGGAGGAATCGGTCCAACGGAGGGATCTTTACACACACACACACACACACACACACACACACATGATCCCAGCATCCTCCCAACAGCTGGCTCACAGGAGGAGGAGGAGGAGGAGGAGGAGGACGTGACGAAGGTCCCACGTTTTTCCCGCAGTGACCGCATCGCTTTCCCTCGGCGGGCTGGAAGGGGATTTTCCCTGGCATGAACTAATTGTTCTCCAGTTGCATGTCTGCGTGCGCTCGCTAATTCCAACGAGGCAAACAAATCGGATCGACATTTGGCGCGCGCCACAACAAACAATCAAGACTTGTTTGGAAAATTCTAATTGTTCACAGAGCCGATTGTTTTCACGGTGTGGGCCCGCCACCTGCTCTCGTCGGGATACGCAGAGACGCCTGCGCACACGCAGGCTTCTCTCCACAATAACACACACACACACTGTACTGTTCTCGCCCCGCACCAGTATTTCAGCAAATCCAGGGGAAATACAGCTGCCAACATACGGCTGATACAGAGCAGACCTTAGCACTGCAGGCTCAAGGAGAGGCATGGGATCTAGGGGTTGACCCTGTGGTGACCCTGTGTGTGTGTGTGTGTGTGTGCGTGCGTGTGTGGGTGTGTGTGTGTGTGGGTGTGTGTGTGCGTGTGCGTGTGCGTGTGCGTGTGCGTGTGTGTGTGTGTGTGTGTGCGTGCGTGCGTGCGTGTGTGTGTGTGTGTGTGCGTCTGTGTGTGTGTGTGCGTGTGTGCGTGCGTGCGTGCGTGCGTGTGTGTGTGTGTGTGTGCGTCTCTGTGTGTGTGTGTGTGTGGGTGTGTGTGTGCGCAGGTCGTCTGGTTTCTAACCCCCAGGAGCTGTACAGGAGGAGGGTCCTGATGGCCTCACACAGTGGCACCAGCGTGATCATCAAACCAGGAGATGTCCTCCGCATTGGTACACACGCATACACAGACACACACGCACGCACACACATTGTGGGTGTTATTATAATTATAATTATTATTATTATAATTATTATTATAATTATTATTATTATTGGGGCGGTAGTAGCTCAGTGGGTAGAGCGGGTGGACAGAGTGGGTCGTCCACTAACTGTAGGGTCGGCGGTTCGATCCCCTTGATCCCCCACCTCCAACTGTCCACATGTCGAACCCCACAAATGTCCTGATGGTAAGTCACTTTGGACAAAAGCGTCTGCTAAATGCCCCTCTACTCTTAACTTATATAATGTATATGACATTGATGTGGTCTTTACTGATCAATTGTGTTTGTCCATCTTCACGTCGAGCCTTTTAGCGTACCATTAATCTTCAGATTCCTAGAATTGTGTCCCTAGAAACATAGCGAGTGTGTAGCCGCCCCCCCCTGTCGAGCAGTAGAAACGGCGGGGCTGGCGGGCGCTGACACAGGCGTGCCTACCCCTCCCCGCAGGGTGCCCCGTGGTCGCGGACCACAAGATGCCCATCCACTGGGACTACCAGAACCAAAGCCTGCTGGAGTCCCCCGAGTCGGCCCAGAGCTCCTCCCCGCTGCCCCGCGCCTCGTTCCAGGGTCAGCCCCTGCACTACAGGAGGCTGATGAGGGGCCGCGTCCTGGAGGTCAACACCATGCAGGGCCCGTTCTCCGGCCGCTACCGCTGCCGCTCGCTCTTCAACAGCACCAGACACGTGCTCTCGGCCTGGATCTACGTCCGCAGCGAGGGTACGTGCGGGCGTCGCCGACGGGGGAACACGCTGCTCGCTGAGGGGGGAACCGGTCCCCTCCCCCCCCCCCCCCCCTATCCCGTTTGCATTCAGATTTGTGATGCGTTGTGCCACTGGTCCATCGAGCCGCCCGTTCTGCTCTTTGCCACTTATCGAGGCCAATCTGCCCGATCGCAACCCGCGTGCCATCCGATTGGCCTGTTCAAATTGTCAGGGTCTTCGTCCAGGCTCTCTTGTGCAACACACATCATCAAGAATCAAAGAGAAACATGAATATGAAAGTTTCCCTAATATAATTAGTAATTCATAATCCCAACTCATCGTTTTAGTAATCCATCATCATAATTTCAGTAATCCCTCTTCATCATTTCAGTTTCAACATCAAGTGAATGCAAAAGCAGTAAGAATTCAGCAGCAGAAGTCAGGGGTGCAGTTTTAAGGCGGTACATATTTTGAAGTGAATCACCATGACAGCAGCACGTTGTCTCCGTGTAGGTGATTGAGATGTGTGACTGCGAGTGTGAAGTCTACGCGTTAAGTGGTGCTCACAGCTCACAGTCACTTCTGATCACAGCATTACATTTTAAATGTTGAAATGTAGCAGTTGTTTCTTTCCAAAGCAACATATATATATACGAAGAACAACAACTAAGTAAGATACTCTCCAAATACATTGCGCATGCTATAGCGAATAATGTACAAGTCAGTTGGCGAGATGTAGCTGGATGGGTCTTCAGATGTACAGGGCCCTTATTGTGCAGAATAAACCCCTCTTTCATTTTACATCCCACCAGGGACCTCACTTGACCCAACTCCTCTTGCACCTTATTGGCTGTGACACAGGACACATAACTAATGCCACAGTTTTGATTGGCCCGTGCACCAGACTGGTAGCGATCACCTTGTTCCAATTAGCGACGTGTACCTCTTCATGCTTTACGAAAGTGTGTCTGTCACACCTCATAAAGTTTGTTCTTACATACGAGGGGGTCAGAGGGCCCCAAGCGACAGTCACCTCATGGCCAATATCAACACTGATTAACAGAGGACGGCTGCAGCTTTTCATATGTCTCTCTTTCAGAAGTAAGGAACTTGGAATTGCTAAAATATATAGCCCCCCCTGAAAAAGAAGAAGAAGACGAAACAGCCAGAGAGGCCTGTGATCTATGTCGAAGCCAGCGGGAACGTTGTGGAGTTCTGGGTTTGGCTGTGAACTTTAATGCTCTTTCTGCCGCAGCCATGCCAAGGCTGTCGGTCATAGCTCAGGGTTTCAGTCCAACTAGGAGTCAGGAAAACCTCTCTGGAAGCTCTGGTGGAGCCAAATGCAGCCCCGCCTGGCCTCTGAAGGACAGGGCCGAGAGAGAGGCAGGGGGAGGAGGGAGAGGGTGAGGTGGAGGAGAGCAGTGCCAGAACACAGGATATAGCCTGAATGCTGATGTGGAAGGGAAGGCATAAGGGATGCAGCGAGGCAGACGGAGAGGTGTGGAGGTAAAAGGGCAAAGGCTATAAAACCTTGAGAAATTCAGGCAGCCGCCTTCTCAAGGCAGATGAAATAGAAGTGTGGAAATCAGAAAAATTAGTGCAAAATATTTCATTTATGCAAGAGAAAATATGAAAAGGAATACTGTACTTATGCAAACTAGATAATACTAATAATCATCATTATAATAACAACATTGTTGTATCACAACACTACTCTACTAATTTAAAATAAATGTTTGGCACAGATTCCTATTGAAGTCCATCAAACTGACAGCATTTAAAAGTTTGGGTTTTCATTGTCCTCTAATATTCCAAACATTATATCGTAGTATCTTCTCATCGTACTTTAGATCAGCTATGATTCTCTATATCTTGATACATATTTGACTATAATATATTTTGATACAATAATACTGAAGTATGATACATGAAGACTTTGGTTATTACCCAGAACTGTCATTCTGACCTGTGATTCTGGCCATGTGCTGGTGCATATTTGAGCTGTTAAGGATAAACTTAAAACAGAGGGAGCTATCCTTCTTAGGACTGATAGGATTTAACTGCAGTCAGACGTCCTTTTATGCATGCTACATTTACTCTGTCAGCTCTCTTGGCTTCCAGAGAACCAATTACACCTCTCCACTTTAGACATTTACAATATATAAATACATGTATCCCCCCACCCAATTATTTATCTTCATTGCTAGTATGAAAACGACTTTAAATATCACAATAGCATGCGTGTAGATGTAGACCTAATCCTGTCTCAACTCATGTTTGACACGGACTCATCTTTGATCCAGCAGTCCTGTTATGTTATATCAGGACGTCTGGGGAGAGACGGACCACAGAGCCTATGGACTGAGAGAGGTGAAGTTCTGCATTGTTAGGGAGACATTCTGCATCCGAAGCACGAGTGGATAAGGCTTTCAGAAGGAGATCTTAATACATATGTTTCCACAGTGGCCACTCTGCACACAGTGTTGATTTGAAACTTTTGCATAAACCTTTTTCACAGTTTACTAGTTGAGTTACTGTGAGTTACTGGCTGAGTCGGTGTTCCCTTTTAATGGCCAATTACGTGCTTCAGATTCCCGCTTGAAGCCACATGATCAAAAACAAATACGAAGTGAAAGGGCGGTTTTGATGAGAAATGCCCCTTCAGAGTTGAGCTCGTCTGCTATCAGACTTTAGATGATTCATCTCAAAGCTGACTTGTTTGACTAGGAACAAACTCGTGTTCTTACCGATATTGTTCGGTAAGTCATCGGTTTTGAGAGGTTTGAAAGTAAGATTTAAGGTTTCAATGTTAAAAGTTAAAAGGCTGTTTTTTTTTTTTTTTGCATGGACAACGCAGACTTACGGCACTGCAATGGTATTACAACATGTGCGCCGCGTTGAAAACAGCCCAAACCGTTCTGTCAACTGTCGAACCGTCTCATTCTCCCAAAGAATGTCAGTTCATCGCCGAGTCCCAAAGTCCAGTCCGAGTGACCGTACCGTGTGTCTCTCTCTCTCTCTCTCTCTCTCTCTCTCTCTCTCTCTCTCTCTCTCTCTCTCTCTCTGGGGGTCCACAGAGTTTGCGTGGCACCTGGCAGACTGGACGGTGTGCAGCGCGTCCTGCGGCGACCGGGGGACGCGCGTTCGACGAGCGCGCTGCGTCAGCCCGGGGGGCCGGGAGGTCAGCCCGGCCATGTGTCATCACCTGCCCAGACCCGTGGCAGCGCCGGTGGGCTGCAACATCTACGACTGCCCACCGAGGTTAGCCCCCACAAGGCGCTGCTGTTGCTGCTCCCCTCATGCGGCAAAAACCTATCGCCAATTCTGATTGGCTCCACAGACACAAAACCTGCACGCGCGCGAGCACACACGCACCCGCATGCATGCACCCACACACGCACGCACGTACGCATGCATGCATGCATGCACACACGCTAACACATGCACCACCATTTGCACACAAAGACACACAGAAACACAACCACACAACACACGTACACATCAGTGTGCTACAATACACCACCTGGCACCAAACTTGCCTCCTCTCTGCTCATTGAAACACACCATGAAGCAGAATACAAATGGACTGAGCAATCCAAAACAATTCCTGCCCTCTCCCCGCTGCAGGATTGGGATTCATTTCCATCCCTTCCCCATGACCCCTCTCTCCCATCGCTATCAGCCAGCCTGCACCTGTGGCTCTCATTTGGCTTATCCTTCACAAATGCACACAGCTATTAGGCGTCAGTCCACTCGTAGCGCCCAGCAAGGACCGGGTAACCCACCTTGAGCCCGGTGCAGGAAGGCAGCACCACAGGGTTAGAGGAGAAGATCTGGAAAATGTTCTGTGTCCCAATGAACAGGATTTATGTGTGTGTGTGTGTGTGTGTGTGTGTGTGTGTGTGAGGCAAAAACAGGACTTTAAGACTATGCGGATTAGTAGGATTTCTCTTCTTAATTAAAGAAGATGGCCAAAAAAGGGTTTTGAAACTTTTTCCATTCTTACTTTCTTGCATTTATTTTTAACTGACTTCATCTAACTGGATAATATTAATAATAATATGATAATAATAATAATAATCTACGCTTCTACGCTTAACAAGGTGAAATAAGTCTGTTTACATGCAGAAGGGATTTCATTATTTTTTAATATTGTACATTTAAGTTGGAGGGTATTCAATAACAATATTTTCATTGGTTTTGATTATCATTCTTTGACAATTTTGCCTGCAAAACCGGATGCTGCAATATTATGATTTATTGATGCTGAGTAAGAGGCCAAATGAATAGTAAGTTACTAATTGTAAAATGTAAATTTAATTATAATCCGGGCCTATTTTGCAGAACCCTTCTTGTTTGTACACCTTGTGAACTGCAGTTGCCAACTAAAATGCATTATTGGTGTAGTTTTATCCCAGGCAATTATGAGTCTTAAAGGCATACGCATATCGCTGCAGCTCAGCTCATAGACCAACAGACACAGCTCTGCAGAATAGATGACTCAAAGTCAATTCAATTGATCTGAATTGTAACAACATAGCATGTGTCAATCGCCTCGCTGAACCTGTCCCCCTATGCGTGTGGTTAATTAAAACACATTTTAGCTCTGGGTTTTAATTGGAATATATGAATTAATTGTGCGTGCAACGACTGACGTGGTCCTGTCCATCTGAAAAAATGAACAAAACAAATTATTTTAGCCAACACACCCAGACAATCCAGTGTCAGTCCACACAGCCACACACACTCATTCAACTTAAACTTAAACTCAACTTGCGTTGAGCTGATAGTCAGCGCGGTGGACGTCTCAGGACCGCCAGGCCCAGGCTCAGATGCATCGCTCATCATTCTTGCAGCGCAACGCCAGCCTGTGTTCCTCGTCCATTCCTGCCCCGACGCATGGAGAGACGGACGAGAGACACAGACAAACAGATGCGCTGACACTCAAATTCAATCACTGCTGGGTGATGGATGGAAATAGGCCTTGAGTCGACCAGATCAGCTCCAGATATTGGGGCTTTTTCACACATGTGTGTCGAAACATTTCTGCTTCTACACACTCACGCGCACACACACACACACACACACACACATACACACATACAGACCCCATGCGCACACGTAGACCCCGACACACACACACGTAAATGCACGCGTGCACACACACACTGGCACCCAGGCACATTTTGCAAGGATTGTTATAATCAGATAATTCAGCGTTCGGCTCTAGCAGGGCTGTCACGAACAGGTGTCGTCTATACCTCGCGCTGCAGTCTCACGCTCACCAAACCTTTTTAGCAGATGGGTGACGAAATGCAGTCATTTTTCTAGAACTCGGGTGTAAATACTTGCTGAACAGCTTAGGTTGAGTATGACTTGGACAGATGGCTTTTTGTTGACCCACGAGGAGGAACTGTGAAAGGAGCGATGAGGATGGTTAACCGATCCGTGAGAGAACCTGTTCTAACTGCGGAGAACCTGTTCTCACTGTGGAGCACCGCGCAACAGGGAAGAAACCTTTAAGATGTCAAATCATCATCCCTGTGGTTTGAAAGGGCTGCTCCACTTCTTTACATGAGCACTACCTGCATGGTAGTCTAGTATTTAGGGTGTTGGACTCTCTTTCATAAGGTTCTGAGTTACAACCCTGTCTGTCGTACAGCTGTTTGCCCACCGGCACATCAAAAGGGTGTGGTGATCAGACTCCTGCTACCTGGCTGCCAAGTCTTAGCCAATCAGAAACTCTACAACATTGAGAGGGGATGGCTTTCGTGCAGAAAAAAAAGTGCATATCTAAAGAGTGATGCTAGGTTCAGTGGCTACGTATACAGGCAATTCATAGGATAAGCACAACAAATCCTACCGGTGTTTTAAGGTCTGGTTTAGCAACAAGCCAACATCAAGCGGGTCACCATGATATCACCAACCTACAGGCATCGAAGACACCGGTGATCGGAGGCTCGTGGATATTCTGAGGGATACAACATACTGATTTGGATGACGCATTAGTCAGCGTGGGCAACACACAATAAGGGAGATCATGAAGCGCACAGAGGATTTATGAATGTGATGACGCCTCGTTGTGGGCATCATTCCTTTAAATGAAGAACTCTTTCGTGAAAGCACCACACTAGAGAGTAGTGCATCCAAATGGTATCCAAAGGCATTGGGATGCAGTACAGACCAACGGAAACTCTTGTGCAGGGAAAACACTGCTAACAGTTCCAGATGATCCTTCGTCATTCTTTTTGAAGGGCTGTTTCAGGCTCCTCTTCAAAGCACCACATCTTTTTATTTTCATTATCTCTGCTGCTGCTGCTGCTGCTGTTGGATGTGCCCGGCTATAACGTCATCCAAATCAGTATGTTTGAATCTCCCGGATGTTCGTGTGCCTTTGGTAATATGCGTCTTCGCTGTCTGCGCGCGTCCCGATGAAACCGCTGATTCGCAGCTAAAAAAAAGTGTGGCTGTTTATGGTTTATGGCGATGCCAGCTATGATTTTGTGTGTTTATCCCTGGCATGAATTTTGATTTTTTTTCTCACAACGTTCTCAATTGTAACTTTTTAGTTTTCTTCTCTGCCTTTTCTCATCTTTCTGAAGTGCTGTGAAGTGCTGTTCAAACAGCGCTGCCAGCGGAACTTCAAAAGCCACAGATTGAAGTGCCGTTTGATTGTTTGTTGTTTGTAGTCTTTTGTCTCTACCGCCTGTCTGCCCCAACTCAAAAGCCATGCGGTTGTGCTAACGATGGCGCCCCTTCGTTAGCTCTCAGACAAAGCGCTCCGTTTGAAAGGCCTCTCCTCCTCTGTCCTCCCCAGCTGGGCGGTGTCCGTGTGGTCCAAGTGCTCGGCGACGTGCGGCGAGGGCTGGCGGAAGAGGCAGGTGTCCTGCAAGCGCCTGCTGGCCAGCGGCGGCGTCAGGGTGCTGCCGGCGGCGGCTTGCGCGGGGGCGGAGCCAACGGACAGACAGCCCTGCTCCTCCAATGGCTGCCCCAACTGGGTCAGCAGCTCCTGGGGGAAGGTAACTGGATGATGGACGATACGGAGCGACAAGTGGTGCGGACGTTTGTGTGGGAAGTCAAAGCCATGAGGTCCCGTTTCGTTTCGCGTGTTCGGCCTCATGTCGTCTGACGACGACGTGCACTGCTTTGCTGTTGGATGAAAAAGTTGACAGTTGGGCAACGATGCGAGACAACTGCGGTAAAGGAATCCACACAGGAACAAAGTCAGGAGATTGGCATGGCCTCAGTATCAGACTACATGGCTGCAGTGGCAGTGTGAATGTAACACATTTCAATTAGATAGAGGACAGGAGGTATTTTTAGGCACAAGGAGAATTCATAAAAATGCCTTAAGAACCAAGGTTAGCAAGGTTTTATTTTGTATTATTATCGGGATACATTTTAACAAAAACACAGCATACACAACACTTTTTCATCTTTTTTTTTCATTGAGCTTGATTTCATTGAGCTTCTTGAGCTTCATTGTCACCTCAAAAGTACATACAGTTGTATGTAAAACACAAAATGAATCTTAAACTGACAGCTTAAAGACCTTACAGGTGTGATGATGCACAATGCATTGCAAAGATCTGCGTTGCATACGTGAAGTAGTGTAGATCATGTTCTTCTGAATATGTTCAGCTCACGTGTTCACGTTTTACGGTGATATGCTGCAATTTATGACGTGCCGTTCACGGTTCACTGTCAATCTTTGAGATTGGATGGCGCGCAGAATGCCTGTCTTCCCCTCCATCTACCTTTTTGAAAGACGCAGGCTGGTTGCTCGGTCATGGGAGGAGAGGCGGAGGCGAGGGTCCATCAGGCCGGGCGGCAGGGGCTGAGAAGGTCAGGGCAGTGAAGCGACGGCTTTTGTTCAACTCGCCGCCTCTCGCAGTGCAGACGTGTTCCCGGAATACAGCGGTCAGCCATCGGTGGACATCCATTATGTCCCAAAGGAGTGTTCTGCAGCCTCCGTAGCCGTATCCTTGTTTTGTTCAGGCCAAGTAGGCGCAGACAAACTGCCCCTGGCCGAGTCCTTGACCGTACGCAGTGGCACGTAAACACGCCGTGCTTATGCTGCATGTCAAAGTCAGATCAAAAAGCACAGCCTCCTACACTTACCCTTGCAACCTATTGAAAGGTTGCTCCTCATTCAGAATTCAGAATGATCACACTGCCTATAATGCAGCCACTGTCTTCGCACAGAATTCAAACTGCACGCCTCAGTCTCTT
>JAXIVH010000005.1:13791613-13806613 GCA_036785325.1 Urophycis tenuis | reverse complement strand
ATACTGTGTTTTGAAAGTGCAATATTGTACATTACGTCTATGTCATTTTTGTGCATTTTTTCTGTTTTTTTCTTTATACACCACGTGATCTCTCTCTCTCTCTCTCTCTTTTATTTTGTTTTCTTTCAACCCCTTCGCTCTGAGATCTACCGAAGCACTTGGAAGAATGAGATGTTTCTGCTGGGTTTTTAATTTGCATGTTGTCAAGTGCAATCTCCGTTTTTTTGGTTGTTGTAAGATACTGTATATTACAATATAACACGCTGAAGAAAACAATAACTGAACACATCCCGTACTCATTATCAGTGTTTCTCCTTGGCTACTGATAACTATATGAAACATATTTCGGACTATTTGCTTTCACGTGTTGGGTGAAAATGCAATTTGATTGAAGGAAAACTGAAAGTATTATATCAGACAATAAAGTGCTCTCGAGAAAAACAATTATAAGACAATAAAAAAGTTGTTTGGTTTCTAAACGCATCTTGTGCCCACTAGTCCTTTGGTTGCTTTCAATTTCACTAACTGTCTAGCAGATCATTTGTTTTAATCATTTTATCATCCTGCGTTATAAATGTTTAAAATTATTAAATGATTAATTATTATCACATTTTATATTATAATCTATTGACGGCTCATGGCACACAACTTATTACTCAGGGACTGCATGGTGCATTATTAAAACTTTTTTTTTCCTCAAGACTAGCAATTACATTCAATTATCAACACTTTCAGTCCCCAGTCACAACCACTCCAGTTGAGTTAAGGTGCCAGCCCTGGTCCTTTATTACCCCACGGCCACTGCGTTCTGCGGGGGGACCAACGCACTGTCGAGGGCCAGCTGGAGGCGGTCGTCCCCGGGAGACGTTTTGCGGAAGTACTTGTGGCCCCTGTCATCGCTCTCCTCAAACATGTAGCCTGGAGGAAGCTCAAAGCTTGCCGGGCACACACTGATCCTACAGCAAGCACAAGAAACAACACGGGTTTCACACAGCGTGTTACCTGTCTGTCTGTGGGTGTTCAAGCTGGGCCTCGCTCTAGTGGCTCAACGCCCTGCGTTTCCAAGAGTTCCACTTTTTTGGGAGAATAGCTGAGACTCTACGAAGGTGATGCCTGATATAAATGTACTATCTGTGCCCTGTTAACTGCCATTGAGGGTACCTCTTCGGGGTGAACTCGGAGCGGTACATGGTGGAGTCCTCCATGGGAACACTGGCTCTTGTGGGCTGATTGGACGGCTTGAAGCTCTTGTTGGGCCTCAGCTCATGGGCAGTGAAATGGGCCTTGAGGGAACAGAATCAAACACAGCATGGTTTACTTGACCAAAGGTCACCGTGGTTCACCTCACGCAGAAGTAACTGTTGTGGCTCGAAGGGCGTACAACTAGGGATAAAAATAAACAAAACAAAAAAAAAGTCTGTGTATGTATCTGCCCTGAAGGTGGTGAGATCCTCGATTTTCCCGCTGGATTTGTACATTTCTTCATTTCTGACGATGGGCTGCCGAGCGTGGAGCCCCCAAGATCGGAAGTCCTCGCGCATGGTGGTGCGGTTCTGCAGCCGGGGAGCAGAGCCACATCTCATGTCAGGTTCCCCCTGATGTCCAGAGTCTACATGCTACCAGCTGTGACACCACGTTGGGTCTGTTTAGCGAGCGCTCAACATGGGAAGACGCCAGATTACCCGGGAGCAGCTCAGAACTTCCGCAGAAGCAGCTGGACCGGAGAGTGGACAGACATGTTTGGTTGTGTCTATGTTACAGGGATTTGGATAGTAAATAGCACACACGTACGCACACACACACACACACACACACACACACACACACACACGCACACACACACACACGCACACACACGCACACACACATACACACACACACACACACACACATACGCACACACACACACACACACACACACACACACACACACACGATCACACACACACACACACACACACACACACACACACACACAAACACACAAACACACACTAAATCGTACTTACACTCAAAGACATTGAAGGAGTTTTAGATTATCTGTCCAAGCAGCAGTGACCAATCAGCCCCATTGTGTCTATTGTACATGCACCAAGCTGATCTTGGTCTCCAGGCTACGTGCATGCATGTGCCAACCAGGGGAGAAGACCAATCCAACTACTTCCTACCTCTATGGGAATGGTGGACCTTTTGGGCGGTAGCTGGGGCTTAGCAAAGACGAAAGGCTGGATCTGGTGCTTCACGTAGGCCTCGGCCATGGTGGTGCTCAGGTCCATCTGCTCCGTGGGGCCCACATACACCTCCTTCTTGTGGAACTGGGGCAGGAAGACGGGCCACTTCTGGAACTGGTCCTTGTTCTCCGTGCTGGCCTGGATGGGAAGGCTGGACGCCGCCATGGAGGAAAACTGAAGGATGAAACAGGAAGGAAATAAACAAATAAGCCACAGAAAACCAATGCTAGTCCCACGTAGAATACTCCAGTAATACTTCTGTCTCTCCAAGTGCTTGTATGTTACATGACCAAGATGGAGGAAGAGCGCGTGCCAATAGTCAACTCAAATATTTAATATGAATGTTCCTCAGAGATTTGTCCTCGGAGATTTCTACCCTAAGATTAAACACCACCTAATTTCCTGCTGCTGTAATTGCTACACAAAGTACACCAGCTTCACCATCTCTAGTCCTAATAGAGAGGTGTGAGCCGTTCAACGATCATACCTGTCTCCTTCGGTAACACACTACTGCTCATACTCATGCAACTCCTGATGCCACGATCCACATCCACAGAGATCCATCTAACGTCTCTGTGTCGCCGCCGTACCTCATTGGTCTGGGGCTTGCAGCTCTGGGGCAGCTCGGCGGCCAGGCCCTGGAAGTCCTGCCGGTTGGTGGTGACGCTCTCCAGGGGCTGCCCGCTGGGCTTGTAGGTCTCGGGGGGCCGCTGCCGGCGGGGCTCCACCGCGTGGGGGACGAAGGCCAGCCGGTTGGAGGTGAAGCTCTCCAGTGGGACGCTGGCGCGCTGCACCACGTTGGCGGGCTTGAAGCTCTCCCGCGGCGCGGCGGCCACCTGCTTCCAGGAGTCCTGGAAGGTGGTGGCCCCGCCGAACTTGCAGGTGGGAGGTTGGTAGCTGTACACTGGCTTGGTTAACGGCTGCCTGCGGATCTCCCACTGCTTGAAGTCCTCTGAAAGGGGGTGAAAGCGAGACGGTTTAAGGTTAATCGGTTGGAATCAGTCGGCTGACAACTTGGCAGTTTGAAGTGCTTTGAATACTGCTGAGAATACTGAAGAAAAAGTGGAAGACAATAAAATGACAGAATAAAGCAAACTCATATCATCCCAATTCAACGGTGACACAAGCAATTTCCGTTTCAGTTTTACGGGGCATTCACTCTGACATTTAAGAAAAGAAAATACACCTTTGTAGGTCGGTATAGCCGCCATCTTAGGTTTTTCCGTGCTGCGAGTCATCTCTCTGGGCCTCAAGGGGACAAAGGGCTGGGTGATCTCGTAGGGGTTGAAGTCCCGGGTGTAGGTGGTTCCAAGGTCAATCTTCCCCGAGTTGGGCCTGTACTCAGCGGGCTGCCGGCCGGGCCGACGCGTCACCTCATGGGCGATGAAGTCTGTCCTTTGTTTTAACACACACATAGAGAGAGAACAGTGACACAAACAAACATGGCTTCCTGTAGAACAAGGACTGTGTAGCCAGTGGATGTGCAGTTTCATTCAAAAATGTCAAATATGCAGTTTGAATACCTCTGCAGGTTAAACAGTATATGTACTTAAAGTCTTGTTATCTTATATTTGGTCGATGTTTCTACCTAATTAAATGAATGTGAGATAGAGAGAGAGAGACGTAGAGATAGATAGATAGAGAGAGAGAGAGAGAGAGAGAGAGAGAGAGAGAGAGAGAGAGAGAGAGAGAGAGAGAGAGAGAGAGAGAGAGAGAGAGAGAGAGAGAGAGAGAGAGAGAGAGAGAGAGAGAGAGAGTGAGGGAGAGAGCGTGAGCGTGAGAAGCGGGAGAGTATACTACAGATACTACTGATCTCAGGTTTCACTATCTTGGGTCAAGGCCAGTGCTTCTTCATACATCATACATGACCTAAGACTTACTTGAACGTGGTGGTGCCGTCCATTCTCTTCTTATTGTTGTCCAGCTCTGGCTTGGGTTTCATGCTGTTTGGAGGGTTATACAGACCCGTGTGCACTGGGAATTTCTCTGAGTACTCGGTCAGATCGCATGTTGTTGTGTTCCCTTTGCCATAGAGAGATGTGGGCTTGTGTGGGCAACGATGACGTCTGCAGGAGGGCATAGAATAGACAATTAGGCTATGGTGCCTATGGGTTTATATTTGACTGTAAAGGTATGCATGTAAATAAAAGGGTGTCTGCTCTTGGCAGGATGTGGATGAATCAGCATGCATGGCCAGACAAATATCATATCTACATTGTTATATCATATTTTTGCTGTGATATTTTTGTATTTAAAATGACTTATTTCTAAATTTATTAGTCACCTCCCATTCCCTTGGCTTTAGGGTGTGTGTGTTAAAAAGCAAACTCATCTAGAAACAATTAAAGCCATTGTTGTGGTGACTAATGATTATGTTTTATGAGGGAAGGCTTACCATCAGAAAGTGACAGGTTGACAGTTTTTAATTACATGGTCATAGCTTTTGCTATAGGCTATATTGCAAAAATATGTTCAAAGTAATCGCAGTACATACCCACAGTTACAGAGCTCACAAACACACTTCTTCATCTTTTACAACAGCCGCTTAACTTGTGTTCAACAATTCCGTTGCCTTGGAGGCAGTTCGTGTCCTAGCAACCACTGAGCGTCCGGTGCGCGACCCAACGTCATGACGCACCAGGCAAGGGGCGTGGTTTGAGTACCGAACTTCCGGGGATACAACGTGAGTTGAAACTTGTCCACATGTTTCCAAATAAAATGTGTTTATTCTGAAGACATGAGAGACTTTGTCTTTACGGTTTGTTTCGGTACATGAACGTGGTGGTGTGGGGAAACGTTGCGCTTGGTGAAGAAACATGTCGTTATGAATAGTTGTACTTCTAGCGAGCTAAGCTAGTGTTGTCTGTATCCTCTGCCTAGGCTACCTGTCAAAATGTACACACAAGGCTAGTGTTACTTTTATTATTATTCTCGGACGTATTTACTTTTAGGATACATATATTATGAATAACACTATCCGTAGATGATGCTGACTTGTTATATTCTGCTATTAGCATGTCAAAAGCAGGTTACTTTACAGTGTTCAAGTAATGACCTGAATGTTTTGCGATGATAAATGTTGTGTTTAGGTGTTTAATCATGAGCCCCAAAAGCCTCGACAAGATCATTACTCTACAGAAAAACCCTGCTAACATCAGAAACCTCTGTATTCTGGCACATGTTGACCATGGTGAGTATACTGGCTAATAGGAAGAGATAGTTGCAATGTTATTTTGCAGTGAATTTTATGAAACGGTCACCTTAATTAATACAACACTATTGCATATCTACAGGTAAAACCACCCTAGCTGATTGCTTGGTGGCCAGCAATGGTATAATATCAAATCGCCTTGCTGGGAAGGTATGTTCTCAATGGCACTTATTGTTAGAATTTGTTAAATAGAAAACACATTATTCAACACTTATTCTGCTCCCTTTTCTGGCTCATTTACATTAACCCACAGTTATTTATTAAATGCTCTGATGCTGTTTTTTGTATTTAGTTGAGGTATCTAGACAGCAGGGAGGATGAACAGCTCAGAGGAATAACCATGAAATCCAGTGCTATATCCCTGCACTATGCATACGGTGAGTATGCACCATGCTATGCCCATGTCTGGTATGCACTGCGTGACAATGCCAATATTAATGATTTAGCACTATAGATACATTTGAAATGCACATTTAACCCATGAAGGAATTTAAAAAAAAAAAGAATTTAGAATGAAAATAAGTTGTAAAGTTATAAGGTTGTGTCATCTTTGTGATGATAAAAATATGAACTGATTTCCTTTTAGCGATCCAGTATACAGTTATGGTTAACTTAGATATATGTCCTACATTTACATTTACATTTAGGGCATTTAGCAGACACTTTCATCCACAGCGACTTACACAGAGTACATTTGTCATAAGAAGGTGAAACATTTAATTGCTGCTAATACAGTAAGAAAGTCACCAGAACAAGTTTCAAGCATTTCAAATGCTAGATTAACTATTACTAGTATACAATCTCACTCACAATATCACTATCGCTGTTCACATTTATTAATAATTTTTAATGCTTTCCCGTTATCTGTTGTGTGCACATGCTGTCACCAGGCGAGCAGGAGTACTTGCTGAATTTAATTGACTCACCCGGTCACGTTGACTTCTCCTCGGAAGTGTCCACTGCTGTCCGGCTGTGCGATGGGGCCATTGTCATCGTGGATGCGGTGGAGGGAGTCTGTCCACAGGTAGGTGGTGCTGCTGTGTACCGACCAGCTCATACCTCAAACAGTTCACACAAGTACCACTTATTATGGAATGGAGTCAGATATAACCCTTAATCCCTTCATACAGTTTACAAAGGGGTATACAACGCGCACTCTGATGAACTTTGACATCAGTCGATCAGAAGAGTCTTGAGTCGCTGAGTTACCGCAAACAGTGAAAATAAAACGTAACCAGCGTGGCAACCGCATACATCCGTGGTCGCAACAAAGCGCTCATTTAACTTGTAGCTGCATCTTGTCAGCTGGTGTGTGTCTGTGACAATGGCCACTAATGTTAACCCTCCCGGGCACCGCTATCAACCATGACTGCTCCCAGGATGGAGCCTGATCACACGCACCGGACACCAACATACTAGCTCGTGTTGTTTGTTTTCCCCATGTACTTACTTTGCCAAACCTCAAGCTCTATTGCAATTGCTTGCTTTTAAATACAGTGGTGTGCCGTTGCAGTTGTGCAGGGTGTATAAATACAGTTCACTAAATGTCCTGTTTTGTTCCGACACATTCAGAACCGCTTTGTTGATTCAGGTGGCCCACTTACTATTGTCAAAAATATGTTTTAAAGGCTCATTATTATGGTTTTGTTTATCGGTGGAGTAGCACAATGTTAACAGTGCTTCTTTTACAACACTCTTTCAGGAACTCAAAACCTCTTCCGATGCCCAACAAATATGTTGAAATAATAACATTAAAAGTGTGACAATTAGTCGACAATCGGCTTGAAATGCTGACTAAGAGTCGATGAAGAAACCCTTAAGTCATGGGCAGCCCCACTCAGCACTTAATCCCCTATGGGGAACCCTAACAATATATGCCTCTGGCTAGGAGATAACAACACATCTAACCTATATTAAGAGAGCACAAAGCTAATTAAAAGCTAATAAAAAGCTAATAACATTGCCACAGTAAATTCAAATACAGGTCTCTGACGAGAACTGTTGAAGCAAGAACATCAACACTATTTAAGTTCTGCGGTAATTATTTTGATGTTGTGTTGGATTGTGTGTCATCACGTGGCTGTCCCTGTGTTAATGTCTGGACGGACGTGGCTGTGCAGACCCAGGCGGTGCTGAGGCAGGCCTGGCTGGAGAACATCCGACCCGTCCTGGTCCTCAACAAGATGGACCGGCTCATCACCGAGCTGAAGCTCACCTCCATGGAAGCCTTCTTGCACCTGCAGAAGATCCTGGAACAGGTGACCTAACCCCCAACCCCTGACCCCTTACCGTAACCCTCATTCTGACCCTATGTTCACACCTGCAGAAGATCCTGTAACAGGTGGCCTAACCCCCAACCCCTGACCCCTTACCCTAACTCTCACCCTGACCCCACATTCACACCTGCTGAAGATCCTGTAACAGGTGGCCTAACCCCTGACCCCTTACCCTTACCCTAACCCTGACCCTACATTCACACCTGCAGAAGATCCTGGAACAGGTAACCTAACCCCCAACCCCTGACCCCTTACCCTAACTCTCCCCCTGACCCCACACTCACACCTGCTGAAGATCCTGTAACAGGTGGCCTAAAGCCTAGTTTATACTTCTCCGGCTGCGTAATCCGTAAGCCGACTCCGTAACTACGGACACCCCTCGAGCCCTCATACTTCTCCGTCGTGGTGACGGATACGCAATGCAATTCCCCGCTTGACCAGTAGGGGTCGCTACGCAAGACTGGCCATGACATTCACGCAAGTAAATAAGTACAAAAGGGAAAAATAGTTAAGAGGGGATCAATTATTAAATAGAAAAGGGGACACGTTATAAATGAAATGCTTTTAAAAGTAAAAACCGTACACAAACTAAAAAAAACAACTAATTACAATTACAGTGCAATTTGCCACCGTCTCTTTTAAGTTTCACAAGTCCAAGTAGGTCGGCTTGCATTTTGGAGCTTTATGCCTCCATATAGTAAAGCGTATATATGTAGCGTATATATATAGCGTATATATATATATATATATATATATATATATATATATATATATATATATATATAGCGTATATAGCGTATAATGCGTACATACATAAATGGCGCTGCCAGTGTTTACGTTGTGATAGAAGTCGATAACGATAGAATGTGATTCATTGTGAGTCATTCATGTGTAAATGACGTGTTTGGAGGACCAATCGCAGCCCTTGCGGTCTCCGTTGTGCGTAGACGGAGTGACGGATACTTAAAAAATATTTCAGGCTGACGGAGACGACGGAGAGGCTCTCCGTCAGGCTCTCCGTCGACGGAGAGGGCTCTCCGTATCCGTCGTCCGGCACTTTACGCAGAAGTATAAACTAGGCTTTACCCCTAGCCCCTGACCCCTTACCCTTACCCTAACCCTGACCCTACATTCACACCTGCAGAAGATCCTGGAATAGGTAACCTAACCCCCAACCCCTGACCCCTTACCCTAACTCTCACCCTGACCCCACATTCACACCTGCTGAAGATCCTGTAACAGGTGGCCTAACCCCTAGCCCCTGACCCCTTACCCTTACCCTAACCCTGACCCCACATTCACACCTGCAGAAGATCCTGGAACAGGTGACCTAACCCCCAACCCCTGACCCCTTACCCTTACCCTAACCCTCACCCTGACCCTACATCCACACCTACAGATGATTCTGGAAGAGGTGATCTAACCTCATCCTAACACACTACACACATACACACCTGCAGATTATCCTGTACAGTGTGTTTTACCATAACAGGTTAAACAAAGGTAGTTCTCATATGTACTTGTTTGTGCCATTTAGTCATCAAGTAAAGACAAATCTATTTAAGTCCACAGTGAATAAAAATATGGGTGTGAATCTTTCATCGTCTCTGATTCAACACTATTCCTGAATCAAAATGCATTTGTGATTCAGTAGACCAGTGCTAATGTCAGGATCTTCTCCAGTCTGCTGTGCGCTAAGAAAGATGGTGTGGCAAATTGCATGGAGGCAGAGTATAGTGTGTATAAGATGATGTAGTTTTTTATATTTTAAAATGTTATATATTAACTGATTGCAGTAATGTAAACACACAAAGGCAAACCTAAGACATCCTAAGACGTAAGGTAAACAATAAATGATTACAAAATATGTAGGGGAATTGATTGTTGTGAATCAATTTCCCAATGATATCAAGTTTCTTGATATAGCTTTCAACAGTCCAGAAAGCGTGGTCAAATAAACTCTTTTCCATGATGCCCCCGTTTGTTATTTAGCAAACAAATAATATTTCCAAACAATTGACTCAGCTGACTTGACTATATACTTTGGCAACACATTTGGAATCAAATCAGAATCGTATTGTTGGCTTGGTGGTGTCTCCGCGTAAGGAATTTGACCTAGTTATTTATCATACAATACAACAACAGAAATTAAGCTTGCGTCTGTGTTTGTGTCTGTGTTTGTCTGTGTTTGCGTCTGAGTTTGCGTTTGTGTCTGTGTTTGCGTCTGTGTTTGCGTCTGTGTCTGTGTCTGTGTCTGTGTTTGCGTCTGTGTTTGCGTCTGTGTTTACGTCTGTGTTTGTTTCTGTGTTTGCGTCTGTGTTTACGTCTGTGTTTGCTTCTGTGTTTGTTTCTGTGTTTGTTTCTGTGTTTGAGTCTGCGTTTGTTTCTGTGTTTGTTTCTGTGTTTGTTTCTGTGTTTGAGTCTATGTTTGTTTCTGTGTTTGTTTCTGTGTTTGTGTCTGTGGTTGGGTCTGTGTTTGTTTCTGTGTTTGAGTCTGTGTTTGCGTCTATGTTTGTTTCTGTGTTTGTTTCTGTGTTTGTGTCTGTGTTTGGGTCTGTGTTTGTTTCTGTGTTTGCGTCTGTGTTTGCCTCTGGGGACGTGACGGTTTTCCTCCTCCGCGTTCGCTGGAAAGAGCGCCGGAGAAATGACCGTCCCAGCGCTGCCATTGGCTGCGGCTTTGGCACGGACGCCGCTCATTTGCATAAAGATACAATTATCTGCGGACGCGGCGCCGCGACGCCTCTCACCGCCGCCACGGTGACCCGCCGTTTCTCGTCGTCAGCCCTCGGCGGGAACGAACGGCCGCTGGGCACGTTTTGCTGCTCGTGAATCTTTTGGTGGGGCCGCACGGTCATACATAACCTCATAATGAATGTGATGAACTGTGTGTAGCGGGCAATGAGGCTGCAGTCACACTGCATTAATCTCTGCCTGTGGTTAATGGTGGCTTCCCCCGAGGACCGCCGCGGGTCTGTCGTCGTGGACCGCGGGCCTTCTCAGTACCACGGCCCTGGTGTGGCCAGAGGCTTTCAAACGTTCTCGTCGGGTGGGAGAGAAAAAAACGACAACAACAAAACATCCATTTTATCCACGCAAACTATTTGGTATGTTTTGTATCGTAGGTGAACGCGGTGACGGGAGCGCTGTTCACCTCCAAGGTGCTGGAGGAGCGCGCGGAGAAGGAGGAGCAGAAGGAGAAGGAGAAGGAGGAGCAGAAGGAGAAGGAGAGGGAGAGGGACCCCTCGGGGAGCCAGGCGGAGCAGCAGACCCCGGGCCCGGACCAGGTGTACGACTGGAGCGCCGGGCTGGAGGAGACGGACGACTCGCACCTCTACTTCTCCCCGGACCAGGGCAACGTGGTGTTCGCCAGCGCCATCGACGGCTGGGGGTTCAGGTACCCGCTCCTCCGAATGGTGGTCACAAGTGTGGCTGAGAACACATCAGAACATCTCATCAATATAAGTGCCGACAAAGAAGAGAAAAGCCCTGCAAAACCAAATCTGTGTGCAGTTTTTTGGGTTGTTGCTGTAAATTTGTATTCTTTGAGATGGAGCGCTTCTGACTCCCTCGCAGTGTTGTAAGTTAACTACACATACAGTTCATTCAACAAGCCCATCCATTCATGCAGCGACAAGGGTTGCTCTGCCTGCAGTACATTCAGAACTCCTACAGGGGGTGCTGTGATATTTCCAAATATCTCATAGCCATTCAAACTGCATTGTTTTGATCCCCACTAGATGGGGTTGTCAACTCAATCTTAAGAGATGACGTAGTGAGACATAGTGTACTAAAGAGGAGCGAAAAAAGCTCCTCCATGTTTATTGTTCACGGTGTTTAATGAAGGCGCAGGCCATCCAGTGCAATGCAGGTGAGGGCCAGACATGTGAGGACACTAGACCAGCCACTAGACCAGCCACTAGACCCCGCGCTGCCCTTTGATGGCTCGACGCTGTGGAGATATAGATTGTTGCATATTTAATGGCAAAAGATCAGGATGTCGAGACCTAGTTCCTCCCAGCAGCTGTGTCCTTGTGATCACTTTGCGCTATAAATAAACCAATTAATTCCCTGTCGTGGCAGCCTGATATCCTCCGTGGCCGAACCCGACTCCCATCTGCCGTACGCCGGGGAAACTGAGACGGAGGGGAATTCAAAACAAAATGTTTCCCCCCCCCCCCCCCCCCCCCCCCAGCCGCGGCCTACTGGTTAGGACTTCGGATTTGTAACCGGAGGGTGGCCGGTTCGAACCCCGACCAGTGCGAACGGCTGAAGTGCCCTTGAGCAAGGCACTTAACCCCTCACTGCTCCCCGAGCGCAGCTGTTGCAGGCAGGCAGCTCACTGCATCGGGTTTAAGTGTGTGCTTCACCATCACTGTGTTCTGAGTGTTTCACTATTTCACGATTGGGTTAAATGCAGAAGACCAAATTTCCCTCACAGAATCAAATGAGTAATTCTTCTCTTGACGCCGCTAATAAGCCCCGGTGAAATAAAAAAAAAAGCTTCTCTTCACCGCGGCGTCTCTGACAGCGGTGATTGTTTTTCTGATGTTTCGCGACACGATGTGTGTTCAAGTAAAGAGCGCATGTTTCTCGGGTGCCGCGTCTCTTTTCTTTTTCCTCTCTCCAGTGTTCAGCAGTTTGCCCACATCTACAGCCAGAAGATGGGTATTAGGGAGGAGGTGCTGCGCAAGACCCTGTGGGGGGATTTCTTTCTCAACGCCAAAGCCAAGAAGATCATGAAGGGGGCTCAGGTAATGCAGAGCCACGCTCCCGTCTCATTAAAACCTTCTCCTCCTCCTGCTCTCTGCAGAGTCCCCTTTCTGCAGGCCTTAGGAAGACAAGAGCTCTTGGTACTTTTTACAGAATAGTTATGTGGTAGTTATGGCGAGCCACTCTTCTTGTGCTCCTGGTCCCTCTGCCTGGATAAACAGTCCAATGAGCGTTTGAAGTGGTGTAACCATGTGATTTGGGGGGGTCATGGTGTTGGCACGTCAGAATGCCCGGTCTCTGGCTACCACAGGGATTTTCTGTTGCTTATGCCCTTCACACTCATTTTGGTCCTTTGGATTTCTGCTGCACCGGCACACAGTTTTACATGTTACATGATACGTACATACGTATATCAGTGTTCCATGTTGCGAGCAACTCGCTGTGCTCGCAAACGTGGCCGAAAGGTCGCCATTCAAGCACAGAAGTTTGGATAGGAGAGGGCATTGCACATGCAACCTTTGATTTTTTACCTACAGCCAATCACGTGAGGGTTGGCAGAGCTGAGTGGGGACTTTCCACTCCCATGTTTTCGTTGGACGGCGGTTTTTCAAACACGCAGGCTAATCAACCGGTAACCTCAGGATTCCAGAGGTCTCGGTGGGATGCCGGAAATGTTTCCTCGATATGAACGTTTATTTCAGAAGCTACTAATGCTGGTCACCGTATTTGACAGTTGAAACCCAGCTGAATCCCATGTTGAACTGGCCGCCCAGTGCTTTCTTCAGCAGCGGGGGTTCCAGTGTGAGAGCTGTGAGAGCAATCCCCAGCTTTTCTGTCTTTTCACTTTAGGAATGTGTCACACCTGCAGTGCATCAAACACCAGTTTCTGTAACTCTCCCAACACATCAACTGCCAAACTAGCTCGAGGTTCACCCCTGAGACGCAGGCAAGCGTATATCGCCCTTAGTGTTTAGTGTCTATCAGTCCGTTTGCGAGTTGCTACTTCTGCTGAGGCCCGTTTGCTATGTCGTCTGTTTGTGTTGGTGGTGGAATGTCAGGTGTGTAAAAAACATGGATAGGAGTAATATTGTTAAACCTTTTTTTTTTTTTAATTCTATATACGCGGCAGTCTTCAGGTGTTGGAAGACTTTCACATTCAATGAGATTGTGTGTGTGTGCGTGCGTGCGTGGGTGCGTGTCCTAAAATGATAGCTGGCCAGATGTTAGCAGGGTAATCAAGTTGAATGAATGAATAGATAAATGGATGGATGGACGCTGTATAGCCACACTATCCATTCATGCAATCTTGGCCTGATCACCTCGGTCCCCTCCTCATTCATTTAGCTTGAGCCATTCAGTAAGTGGTACTTCTGTCATGCTCTGGTGGTGTCCTCTGTCCCCACTGTGCTGTGTGAGGTGTGAGTGCGTGTGTGAGTGTGTGTGTGTGTGTGTGTGTGTGTGTGTGTGTGTGTGTGTGTGTGTGTGTGTGTGTGTGTGTGTGTGTGTGTGTGTGTGTGTGTGTGTGTGTGTGTGTGTGTGTGCCTGTGCGCGTGGGCGTGGGCGTGCCTGTGTGCCTGTGTGTGTGTGTGTGCCTGTGCGTGTGCCTGTGCGTGTGCGTGTGTGTGTGTGTGGGTGGATAATGAGCGAGGACCAGGCGGGCGGCAGAGAGGCACCCGTTGTCTGTCACTCTGGGTTTGCTGTTGACGGAAGTGACTCAGCCGTCCCCCGGTGTTTCCCTGGCAGCTGTCCGTCCGGCCGTCTCAGGCCGGCGAGCTCTCTCCCCTCGTCCTTCTTATTCAACGTCACGCCGTGTCAGATTGTAAACGTGCGCTCCAACCCCCCCCCCCCACACACCCTTCCTCCTTTACCCCCTTTTAAGCCTGAGTGGCGTTTATAGCCGGAATGAATGCGGTTAGCGCGGGAGCCGGCGAGATGCTTAATGGACTCCCATCAGCCACTCCTGGGCCCACTCCGCAGCGCCTGCCCGCTGCCCACTCGCTACAATGACACTACGCTGACCCCCCCCCCCCCCCCCCCGCGCGCTAACTGTGGGCTGGCGCGCTAATGGAGCGCTGCACTTCTTCTGTTCCATGCAAGACGTTGACGATGCTGAGTCCAGATGGAGCCCCCCCCCACTGACCCCCCACCCCCAACCCCCCACCCGCCACCCACCACCACCACCACCTCCACCTGGATAACTCACGACACCCAATTACCATGGACACAGGCGCCGGAGTGGTGGCCTCGTGCCTGGCGTGATCATTCTCGGGCGGATCAATGGAGCGGTCGATGGACGCGGGCGCCGATCGATGGTCGCACCTCGCGCCCGTCAACAAAGGCCGCGCCGCTTTATCCGTCTGGCGCGGGGGGGGCTGTCGCCGGCTCATTACTGCGCCTGGCGGTTCATACTGATTGGCCAATGAAAGCTGTGTGTGTGTTGTGTTTGTGTGTGTGTGTGTGCGTGTGTGTGTGTGTGTGCGTGTGTGTGTGTGTGCGTGCGTGTGTGTGTGCCTGCGTGTGTGTGTGCCTGCGTGTGTGTGGGGATGTCTGAGGGTGTGTGCGCATGTTTGTC
>JAXIVH010000005.1:13768742-13786242 GCA_036785325.1 Urophycis tenuis | reverse complement strand
ATGTCAAAAAATAAAAAATAAAAAGTGTGCATTTTGTAATGTTTGCCGTGAATGTTCAAGTAAGAGTGTCGAAATGTAAAGAGTGCAGTCATCGGCGTACGGTGCGACCATACGGTGGGTTTCCATCACGACGGGTGGGCAGAGGTACGGCGACGGTTCCACTGGGTCCGTGGCGGCCTGGGAAAGACTCGGGGTAGACCCGAGCCGCCTACTTGTTCTTGCTGAGGGTACGCTGCTTCTCGGCGTGCTCCACGGTCTTCTCCTCCACGTAGAGGCCCTTGCGGCGGCGCACGGCGTTCATGTACTTCAGAGCCTGGTTGGCGTAGTCCGCCTTCTCCCCAAAGTGCAGGTACTCTTCTTCGGTGGTGGGGACCCAGTAGGGGTCACTGGGGATCACCTGGAGGGAGAGAAAAGAGTTGGAACCCGAGTCAGGTTTTTTTATTCCCCAAACACTCCGATGTGTGCATTTGGTGGGTCAACGGGGTAATCTCACCCCCCAGGAGAGCACACACACACACACACACACACACACACACACACACATACACACACACACACACACACACACACACACACACACACACACACACACACACACACACACACACACACACACACACACACACACACACAAACCAATTCACGAGTGACTCAGAATACAAAAAGGGGGGGGGGGGGTGGGGGTTTGGGGTGGACCGGTGTGCTAAGTCGATATAGCTGATAGTGTTTTGAGAAGTTTATTCATCAATAGACAATAAACAAGTCACAAATAAAGAATATTTCTCCCACACTGCTGTCAAAATACTCCACAACAAACGCCAGCCCACCAGCTTCTTGAAGCTTCTTGGAAATGTCACGTCATCATATGAAGAAAACAACATTATCGAGCCGTCCCAGCAGGACAGAACCAGGATTATGTCGTAGGACGTCTGTCCTGTGTCCGAGCTCTGTGACGAGTGGGACCATTGTAGCGAAGCATCGCATCGAGGTTACAAAGAGAGGCTGCTGGTCTTTGAAATTGGTATTTCCATCGCCTTTTGTCCCTCACAACGACTTAAGAAAGGCACCACGGCTGTAAAGATCCGACAGCATCTCGCTGCCGAACACAGCGTATATATATCAGCAGCTGTTGTTGATGCAGCGCCTGCTGCACCATCTACACAAGAACCATCTCAATGCCATGAACTGAGGCACACACAGACAGCCCTAGCACACACACACACACACACACACACCCCTAGCACACACACACACACACACACACACACACACACACACACACACACACACACACACACACACACACACACACACACACACACACCCCTAGCACACACACACACACACACACACACACACACACACACACACACCCCTAGCACAACAATGGCTGTACCAGTGCAAGCGGCAGGACTCCGCACCTGGAGCGGAGGGGCCTGTAAAGGCCGAGCCTGCAGTGGCATTGGGACAGATGGCAGAGAGGGAGCTCCAACAATGGGCAGACCACAGGGCGCTCACACACACACACACACACACACACAACACACACACACACACACACACACACAGCACACACACACACACAGCATATGCCAAAGCACAATGGGTACCAGTGGGGGGGGGGGGGATAAGGGTGCGAGGAGTGAGGCTCCAACAGTAAAGTGCCTGACGGACAGGGATGAATGAATGACTGAATGAATAAGTGGATGACTGGCTGAATGACGCCGGAGGGGCCTCAGCCCGGCCCAACGCTTGACTTAGCATACACAGAAGGAGTGCCACACGGCGGGCACAGACGCCTCCTGACGAGCGCGCGGGGCCCCGGCCTGCACGTGCGGCGACAGACGGGCCCCGACTGTTACCTAATCAAGCCCTCCGTCAAGAGGCGTGATGGGGGCCAGGAGCGCACGGCCCCGGGTTCATATTGTGTTAGTGAGTCTCGCGCTGACTTCATTGTTGGTATTTCTGGTGGAACTGGGGTTTTTATTTATTTATTTTTTTTTTTCCTTCCAACATTTCTGCTGCTGTTTTAATAAACGAACCGTGAACTTCGGAGTGCTGTTTCGACTGATGGTGCTTACCGTGTGTCGAGGTCTGTGTCTGTGGGTATCTACTGTAGAAAAGTGGTATAGAAATGAAATGTGCTCTTATGACTATTATGTGTAATGGAGAGTGTCATAACAAGATCTCCAGTCAGGCATGTATATATCTGATTTTTGGAAATAATTAGGTTCTCTCCCCTTGGTACGTCTTGTCTATTGTATTACACATTGTTTTTCTGCCTTTGTTAACTAGTTGTATCCCCAAGCTAATTGATGTTGTGTATTCTATAGGACCGAGGCTACAACATCTACAACAACCTCATGGTGCTTGGTAAGTCTGACAACAGCGTAGGGCACGTTACTATACATTACTAGGTTCATTGGATTAATGTTCCCACCATACTCCCGTTAACTAGAAGACAAACTTAACCCAACCCAGAAGAACATTTGCCCTGATGCGTGGTTACACAAAATCCTACATGAAAATGCAGCATTTAAAAATAATCAACCAAAGCAAGTCAGATGCAAAGAGGGCACCGATGGCAGTCCTTTTGTCCTCGCTTGTTAAATAAAGGAAACAGAAAGTCTGCGGTCCATATTTTAGCAAACCGAATAAAATAGGGCAGTTCACAGAGCAGCAGAGCAAGAGAAAGCAGCGGCAGGCAGATGCTTGCTCCTGAAGCAGTACAATACCAGACTCACATTCACATGTTCAGTCTCAGCTCTTGGCTCTATTCTGATGGAAATCTAATGTAAACGGCCCGGACCTGCTCCCCTCCGGTCAAACAACAATACCACATTCACATCTTGCCCTGCTGCTCTCTGCTGCCATTCACATGCTAATACAATATCCCCCGACCACTCCAACTGCTGCCCACGAGAACTGCTGACATTGGACCCAGCAGGTTTACAAAGTAATGAAGTGTGTGTGTGTGTGTGTGTGTGTGTGTGTGTGTGTGTGTCTGTGTGTCTGTGTGCTGGAGACGGAGGGGGTAGAAACTCATTGTAATTGCTGCTGTGAGTAAGCGTCTGAAGGACAACCTGTTGATAAATAAAATAAGACAGCCAACTCTTAATAAGGCAAACAATGTCCTGCCATGATGGTGTACTGGTAGGGGGGGTTGTGTGTGTGTGTGTGTGTGTGTATGTGTGTGTGTGTGTGTGTGCGTGCGTGCGCTCGAGGTGTCGAGTGATGTTCAGTGATCCAGAATTCAGATCGGGTTTCACGTTCACCTTGGAGTCCAGTGCAGTTATATCAACGGTACCGTAGACAACACGCAACAGCAATCAAAGTGCATCTCACTTCTGTGATGACTTCACACTTTAAAACAGGATACTGAGAGGCATACGACTTTATTGGGTCGTGCAAATGTGAAAAGGTTTGCTTTGAGTTACCCCATTGCCGGCAAATGTATGGGTGGGAAAATTACATTACAGGCTGAAATATCATCAAAAAATGTTTTCCTGCGAGGGTGAATGGCTCATAAGTACACATGTATAGGTGGTAAGTGTATATGCGCATGGATGTGTGTGTGTGTGTGTGTGTGTGTGTGTGTGTGTGTGTGTGTGTGTGTGTGTGTGTGTGTGTGTGTGCGTGCGTGCGTGTCTGTGTGCTCAATCAAACAAAAACTGTGTGTTTGTGTCTTAGTGAATAAATCCTTCAGTTCCACTATTACTGGGCCAGCACAGCGCTATCCAAACTGCTTTGCATAGCGCTTGCTAGTCAGGATGTTCAGTACACATAAACAAAGGACAGACCTGTGGTGCCAGAATCCACGACAAATGGAAGATTGTTAGGTAGAGAGGTATTTGGGGGTTGATAAGAGGTTAACAGGCCTTCCAGCATTATGTGCAAAAAGAGCCAGGCAGGTTGAATAATTCTCCTGTTCTTTACGAGGTGACAACGAATTCCTGGAGAAGAAGAGTGAATGATGTGAATGATGTTCCACAAAGTGTATATCAACAGAAAGAGTTCTCAGGTTTGCTGGTTTGCAAGCAAAATAGATTAAATTTTCTCCATCAAGTGTGTGTGTGTGCGCGTGTGCGTTTGTGTGTGTGTGTTTGGTCTGATCTTGCCGTTATCTGATCCCTACTCCCCTGAAAATAAAACTGGGTCAATAACCTCACTGGTCGACTGACCCACAGGCGCATGTACCAAATGCATGTAACAAACGTAGCAACAAAACCTACATAACACAAGACACACAACAACATCATGTCATTACGTGTGCCGCTGCAGTACATTACTGTGTAAACACACTGCTCTTAAACTATTAGTAGTTATTTTGTGTTTCATTGTAGTCAACTCTGCAGGCATAACCGTTGAGAATAATATAATCCCCTACAGTGACTTCTCTTCATACCTTAAGGTCTGGTTTTACTGCCAGTTGTGTTGTGCTTCCAGCATTATGTGCACAGTGAAAGTGTTGGACAACAAGAGAATACATTCTGACATCATCTACGCGGAAATAGGCAAAGTAGTCCAATATATTGTCAAAATTACAGTGTCTGGCAGGCAGGTCACACAAGGCTTGGTACCAGCCTTGGTACCAAGCCGATGAAAAATAAAACAGAAATAAAAAATTTCTTACAGCATAGTGCAGACTGAAGTCTGTTCTGTGACTCACTGAACTAATTACAAAGTGTTCCGGCCTGATTGCATCACCCACCTCTCAATGGAAAAATAGCAATAGTCATGCACGGAGATATGCCAGACATCAGACTTGTACTTTCAAAACACAATTTTATGTAAATCTGCTGTTTGAGACGGAGACCCCCTGAGGTTCGAACTAAATAAGAACCCACAACCACTTTTCTGAAGGTATTTCTTCACAAGTATGTTGATTGGCCGTCAAGTAGTCTAAATGGTGCTGCCTGTTGGATTGGTTGATTCATTTTTCCATTTGTCGAATCTCAATGGCTCTAGCAAAAAGTGCAAAAATGCACGTCTGCACTGTTATCCGGGAGCTACACTGAGCTTGAAAGTGTCACATTGCAGAGGATAGCATTGTATAGCGTAGCACTACATAGCATAGCATTACATAGCGTAGCAATGAATAGCGTAGCGCTACATAGCGTAGCATTGCATTGCGTTTTAACCTTCTCCACCGCCGCAATTCACTGAACACTCATTCTCACCATTACAAATGTTTCTGTGATCATGCTAATCTATTTTAAAGACATTTATGGACAAATTTGCCATGAGGGCAGCTCCCCCCCCACACTACTAGGGCTGTGGCAAATTTGTAATAATGGCCTGCCTGGCGGTGATCGAAGGCCACCGCAGACAAAATCAAATAACGGTCACAATTGCAGTCAACACAAAGATTTTTTTGCGTCCAACTCCTCCTCTGTCCTTCCCCCACAATAGGCGCTCTGTGTTCACGGTCTGCTCTCACAGCTCCGAAGCAGGAGGAAGGAGAGAGAGAGAGAGAGTGCTGTGTAGTACATTTGGCTTGTTGATTATCTACCAGGGCCTGGCCTGAATACACGATTTCAAGCTTTGGATATAATCGTTAAGTTTTCCCAATGAAAATGTGAACGCTTGCAGAAGATTCCTCGCGGGACTCTTTCCTGACCTGAATCGGGTCGGTTGATCGTTTCACCTTTTTAATTTATAGTGTGATTTTAATAACGCCGAACGCAAAAACCACAACGCCTCGTCAGATTGCTGCGTGGCTTTCCCATCAACCTCCCGGCTCCCACCGGGGTTACAGAAGGGCTTCCGTCTCCCGGTGACAAAACGACTGCCATGGTACAGGAGGGGAGGCCTCCTTCCAAATATCACAAAGCAACTTGGGTGCTTTGAACATTGTGCAAAGTTGGGATGAAATTGCAGGACTGGTGCTTTCACCCCCGAGAGAAAACACACAGCCGCTATTGTCGGTGACGGATCTCCATAAAATGAACAAAAACACCGCAACCCTGCTCTGTTCAGATTTATGAAACGACTGACCCGTTTGTATTACCAGGTGGGGTAATTGTTATCTTCTGGCCTCGTTTAAACATTAAAATAGCTGCTAAACACGTTCGTTATTAAACCTCTGACCCCTTCTAACGCCCTCCCACCACGCAGACGGTTATCCCTGGTGAATTTGTCCGTAAGCTTCGAAAACACACACACACGCACACACACACACACACACACACACACACACACACACACACACACACACACATGCGTACTCACTGAGTTCTCCATTCTTGTGCAGAGAGGCGCGTTGACACATGTCTAAATAGACTTACGGTCTATTTTAGCACAGGGCTGTGTGTGTGTGTGTGGTGTGCCGGTCTGCCGCGTGCTGACGGCCGTGTGTGTGTGTGTGTGTGTGTGTGTGTGTGTGTGTGTGTGTGTGTGCGTGTGTGTGCGGCAGCCCTATTGATTAGAGTGTGGGGGGGGGGGGGGCGTTTTCCTACGGCCCGACTCAAGGCCACGCGGCGGCGGCGCGCTTCCCTGCTTAGTCTAGCAGGGGCGGTTATATTGACCCGTTTACCGTAGTGAACCAATACATCACGGTTCTCTCTGAAAAGGATCGCCTTTCACTGTCCTTTTCACGTTTTTTTTTTTGTAAAGGTGATGCCTGTGTGCCGGCACAGGGAGCGGCCTTGCGTTTGTAAACGGGCTGCGTTAATAAAAGGGCCTTGCAAAAAAACCCCGCATAGTATGGAGCGGCCTGCAAAAACGACCAGGGCTGAGGAAGGCGCACGCTTGCCCACCTCCCAGTGACTGAACACCAGCTGGGGGCTGGCCAGCCCGCTGGTGCGCTTGCGGATCTCGTCGGCGAACCCGAAGCTCTCGGCCACGGGCAGCACGGCGCTGATGAGGAACATGTCGGTCCCCTCCTTCATCTCCTCGTGGAGCACCCGGCCCTCACGCTTCCCCAGCACCCCGTACACACGCCCTGGGAGAGAGAGAGAGGGAGGGAGGGAGGGAGGGAGGGGGGGGAGGGGAGAGCGAGAGAAAGGGGGGAGAGGGGCGGAAAGAGAGAGAGAGAGAGAGAGAGAGAGAGAGAGAGAGAGAGAGAGAGAGAGAGAGAGGGAAAGAGAGAGAGAGACAAAGAGAGGGATAGAGAGAGAGACAGACAGAGAAAGAGAGGGAGGGAGGGAGGGAGGGGGGGGAGGGGAGAGCGAGAGAAAGGGGGGAGAGGGGCGGAAAGAGAGAGAGAGAGAGAGAGAGAGAGAGAGAGAGAGAGAGAGAGAGAGAGGGAAAGAGAGAGAGAGACAAAGAGAGGGATAGAGAGAGAGACAGACAGAGAAAGAGAGGGAGGGAGGGAGGGAGGGAGAGAGATGGTGGGGAGTGACAGAGAGAAGGGGATAGAGACGGCAAGATAGGGGGGATTAAAACAGAGAGGTAACATAAGATTATCCACACATACTTGACACTACATTTTTTGCAGTTATAGTTCCATCACATTTTACTTAATTGCCACTGTACTGTTCCTATACCGATAAGGTAATTTGAATTGAAATGCAGACATGCCATAGGAACGGCTGACTGACTTTATGGTGCTCATATATATGCAATACAAACATCACAATGTGTACCAAACGCACACACAGGTATTCACAGGCACACTAAAGAGCTGAAGGTAAGTGCTCTGAGAACGATGCCTTGCCTGATTTACAACATCAACAGTGTGATAATGTGTTGTGGCTGCAGCTCTTTTTGAAACAGGATTCTCTCACTTTGCAACCAAAAGTGAATCATCTACACCATCATCTCACGGTTGAACAGTCTTCTTGTGAATGGCTCAGTCATGAATCAGATCATCAATCAGAATTGTATGACTCATCTACCAGAATTGGTTATGAATAAGGTGTTAATGATTGCAACTTTAATGTGGGAAGCAATTAAGGGATACTTCATGCATGGTTATAAAAAAATATAATAGGCAAGCACACACACACACACACGCACACAAACGCACACATGCGTGGAAACAAAGGCAACGCTCCAACCAAGCCCACCACACCACCACAGACTCTACTCACACGCACTGTGGTGTGGGTGATTAGCTATGGGAGAAGTGTAAATTAACTGAGCTCTGCAAACCATTTATCTGTCACCGCCAATTCCCTCACAAGCTAATGATTGACTTTTGAGTGTGACCACTTAAAACACAGACACAGACACAGACACACACACACACACACACACAAACACACACATTAATTGCCCCCCCCCCCCCCCCCCCCTCCCCACACACACAAACACACACACACCAGACAAACCTGCGGAGTCTATCGATCAGCTATCTATAGAGCAGTAAGCTAACAATGTTAGCCCCTGGATGGATGTACATCCACTCATACATATGCAATCAGTTCACCGGGGGCAGGATCAATAACAATCACAGGGCAGTCCTAGCAGTCGGTGAACAGCTAGAGACAGGTTGATGTATGAAGGTAAAATGGGTTGTGATCCAATTGCACCTTGACCTAAAAGGGATTGCATGCACTATGAGTCCAATCTGATATAAAATATGGAATCCCTGTATTGCGAAGCAGAAATAATTACCGTACAGCAACGGACTACACGTCAATTACACTGCGTAATGAGGGCGTACACAGAGGACACACCTCCAGTCGCACATCTCACTGGACAGTGATGAATATTTAGTAGCTTTGGCATAAGTAAAACATCAAAAAGCGAACACAAAAGCTTATTTGGATGCAGCCCAAATTCTTTCACATGCGGTGAGCGCGGGGTGTGTGTGTGTCTGTGTGTGTGTGTGTGTGTGTGTGTGTGTGTGTGTGTGTGTGTGTGCGTGTGTGCGTGCGTGCGTGCGTGTGTGCGTAGGTGTGAGTATTTGATGAAGAGGTAGGGAGGGTTAATGTGTTGGTTCAACCGCCGAAGTGCTATTTGGTCAAACAATCCACTCTGGCAGCCTAACAAGCCCAGAGTTATTGTTTACCAACGAGCTAAAGAATATTTCAAGCCTCATTTTCATCTTAATGGCTTTCAGAGGGCAGCGATTTCAAGGTCCGCTGTTGAGAATTAGTGGAGGCCGAGCCGGGGAGCGCGGAAGGTGGCGGCTTGACATTTTAAGGAGCGCTGCGTCTCCCGTCCTTAAATAGGGAACAGGTAAAGCGAGGCAACAGAATGACCTCCCGCTCCGTGTTCAGACGTTTCTGAGTAATCGGCGCATTAGTGTACGTGCGTGAAAGGGCCATTGTGTGGCGCGGCGGCGGCACATAAGTGAGCGTGGCGTTCGCCGCACTCTGGCCGCGGTCCTCTGTGGCAGCGTAGACGCGGAACGCACTCGGCCTAATTTTGGGCTCAGGGAGGACTAGGACAGTGACACGGGTTCTGATTGTTCCTCTGGACTATGTCGCCGATAAGCTGTCGCACAAAAATGATGATGAAGGCTTGGGGAGTTAGCGTTGACAAGGCTACGTGACTTTTGTGTATAATTTGCCTGTTAGCTTTACCAACTGTAGTTATGTAGCCCAAGAACGGCTAGCATATGAATAGCGAGCGTATGAATATATATTATTAACTATATTGCAGGAAGTCATATACAAACAAATGTCCTCTTATTTTGTGCTTGTATCCACATTTTGTTATTACTCATTGAATCATGTCTGGGATCCACCAATGTGTTGTTATTTTTCTCCTCTCTGACATTAGAAAAAAAGCATCCAGTGTGCAGAGTCCATCAATGTGTGTCTAATGCATGGCAACATGATATGGGCATTGGGGGTTATGAGGTGATATCAGATGCCTTCAGCTTCTGAATGGCTCACAGAGTGCTCTTAGATGCTCTGGCCGTACAGGCATCCCGCAGGGATCGCATCGAGATCACATTCAGGGATCACGTGAATCTATCTGATGAGACGGAGACTGCTTTTAGATTGGCGCAGCAATCTGGAGCGCCAACTCAGGTGAAATACATGCGCCGGTCAAATCCTGTGCCTCCCTTCAGAGAGAGAGGTCACGCACGTCGGTCTCCTATGAGACGCCCCAGTGCACATCGTTTGCGTACAGGGCTAATCAACAGGCAGCTATTGGGGCGCCCTCCCCCATCCATCCATTCCCACCCCTCAAACCATCAGCCACACAGCTCCATTAAAGTCCAAACAAGACCAGACGCAAACTGCCCACTTCTGAACCAGTGGGAGCAGGCGGCTCCTCTGCGCCGCAGAACAGGCCGGCTGGACATGTCCAGCTCAAGGAGCTGCCGGACACAGGCGGCTGACTGCCAAGTGATTACCCATCATGGAAACCACGATCCACTTTGACTTTGATAAAAAAACTGACCTCATAACAAATCTAAATAGGTATCTGAGGTCATGCTCCCCGCGCTGTGGCTCGCGAGCAGGCTCACAAAGCCCCCCCCCCAAGGCCAGTTGTGGAGCGAGCACACGACTGGAGTGCCGACGGCCCAAGGCGGACGGGCCCGTCGTGATGGCTGGTGGAAAGCTCCTCTACACCCCCGGAGACAGCTTGTCTAATCCCGACGGCCTGCTGTGTGCTGCCAACGCGGCCATGAAACGAGGCGTGCGCTTCCAGATCAGATGCGCCCCCCGTGGAGGAAATGCCAGACCACCCAGCGGACGCGCCTTATGGAGATGCCATCATCGGCGTGGCGGCAGCTCATTGACTGCTTATGAGGGAGGCGAGCATATGTTTGAGTATACCTGTGGGCCCGGGAGGCACGGGGAGAGTGTAAACAGTGATATTTAAATAAACCTTGACTCTAAATTGGGTGTATAGCAAAGAAGGAATTCCACCAAAGTCAGTCGGCGTGGCACATTATATTCAGACTTGCGTTTTTCGGTTCAATCGTTTGATACAGAAATCAATTCAAATCAAAGAGGCGGAAATAGCTTGTAATGTAGGGAGAATCAGGCCTTGATTTAGAGAGACCGCATCGAGACAACTTGTGTCCAAGAGACAAACTCCTCATTCTCCTGTCCTCCAGCTGTCCACATGGGGTGCATAGCTCGGGCCATGCGCTGTTCTGCCTCCATTTCCATGTCCATTTCCTCTTCCTGTCATGACTGTGTGTGTCCCGTGGCTGGTGGTAAATGGTATAATGGTATTCACAGCATCACAAACGTTTTTGCCATTGCTGGGTTTTTGATTTTCCTGTAATGCCAGCACTGACATTTACATTTACATTTAGGGGCATTTAGCAGACGCTTCTGTCCAAAGCGGCTTACAAAAAGTACATTTGTCAGAGCGCTCTGCCCGACGCTCTGTCAAACCACGCGTTTACTTTGCTGAAGTTTATTTAACAGGACGTCAATTTCACTACCCCTCAAGTTCTTCTTCTTCTTACAGCCTTTTTTGGTGGCACCGCTCCAATCCTTGGGCATGCGCCAGAGTGTTCGCACACAGCATACCACCTGCCCTTATATGGTGTTCAGGGGGCGTGGCCAATGCAAATAACCATCGGCCATATGCCTCTAGCTTATGATCAAGTGGGATGCATCATTTAGCACATTCGTGTGAGGGCAAATTTGGATGGTTAAGGACGTTTGGTGCATCTGGAGTTGACCTCTTTTCTTTTTTAAGGAGAAACTATGAGATTAAGATTTAACAGACTGTTGCTGCACGAGGCCCTTTGTGGAATACACATTTTAGTTTATTCTCTACCTAACAACATAGTCGCAAAATATTTACAGTGCCCAACGTAAAATAACTGCTATTCAGTAGCGTTGTAGTACTCGAGACTGGCCTTGGTCTCGAGACCGGTTTGGACCACTGTCACGTGGTCTTGGTCTTGTCTCGGACTCGACTGTATTTGGTCTCAGTCTTGTCTTGGTCTCGGACATAGAGGTCTCGAGGGGGGTTTGTGCATAAACGAAGCAGCGAGCTCATGCTCATCACAAAACCTTATATATGACGCAGCACTCGTACACTACGCGCCAAATATGTTATATTGTATATATTTCCCTAACGGCGGTGCCATCGTTCACGTATTGGTGTACCTTAAACACTAGTGTGTTTTTTTTTTCCAGTCTCGACTTGGTCGGTCTTGGTCTTGTTTTGGTGTCGATACCCTCTGGTCTTGGTAGTGTCTTGGTCTCGGTTTAGGCGGTCTTGACTACAACTCTACTTACTATTCAGCCATCAGAACCAGAAAGGTCACACTCTGTGCCGCACACATCGGACCCTGAGCGCCAACACTGGCCCGGCCAGTGTAACACTTTTAACCGTGGCTGCGAGTGGCTCCACGCTATTTCCAACTAAATTCCCATCCGAGGAGACCACATGGTAAATCTGTTAGATCACAAGTTCCTCTGACACCCCCTCAGAGAAACACCTTGTTAAAGTATTCTAGCGCTCGCCTCCTCGCATGCACAACCACTTTGGCTTTTGCATGTCCGGGTTCGGCAGAGTGGTGTTTCTCCTGCGGCCAAGATATTGCATGATTACCCAGTGCACAATAACTGCCCGAGACAAGCAAAGAGCGGGTAAGAGCGCCAGAACATTTAAATCAAGAAAGCAGTGGTAGGAGACAAATATGCCACAGCGGTAGAGCTAAATCCGTTTCTGTTGTAAAATAATTTCACGTCTCTGATTTAATAGGGTTAGTTCTGAATGTACAGGGCTTTTTTTATTTTTAAACATAGAATTAACTAAATAAATTATGCAGCACTTGAGTTGAACTCTTGAACTCTATACTTTTGATGGTGTGTTTCAACTGATCTCAGGCTCTATCCAAAATGACAGCTTTCATCTGAAGCCACTTGTACTGTAAGTGTGTTCGGAAGACAGCTTCTAGGAAATGGCTAAATGTGAGCGTTCCCGGGTGCCGTATGCAATGTCTTGCGGTCTCTCACCCAGCACCTCGGCGGTGGCCATGATGTCACAGGTGTACATGGCGGCCATGAGTCTCTGGGGCTTGGCCTGGAAGGCGTGGCGACACGCCTCCTTCATGGCGGCGATGAGCTGGCCCGACACCGGCCCGTAGCAGTCGACGGAGCCGGCGGAGTCTGGCGCAGCGGCGGCCCCCTGGGGTGGGCCCTCCTGGCGCTGGGTCTGCTGCAGGTCCCACCTCTCCACGGAGAAGCACACGCCCATCAGGGGCTCCTCGCACATGGGCCCCGAGAGGGTGGCCAGCTGGAAGCCGCTGATGATGCTGTTGTCGAGGTCCCGGAGGGCCGCGGGGGGCGGGGCGCAAGGCTCCGCCCCCTGCTCGGCCCGCTCCAGGCATTGCCACACGGACGGCCGCCGGTAGCCCTCCACACTGTTGAGAAGGATGTTGGGGCCGTACCTGAAACGGCATCGGAACGTTGGCTTTCATGAAATACTAGCCAGAAAGGTCATCGATACGAACAGAGGTGAAATCCATTAAGGGGATATATAAAATGTTAAGTATATATATATACTGTATATCACTATCAAAGGGGAATGGTCACGCTTTGATATTTTTCTAATATAAGACGTTCTGCAACATAAACTCAGTTTCTACCAAAAAAAAACGATTAAGTGAAAATTGATGTCCATCCAAATCGGGCCAACGAGGTGAGCGGTCCAACTTTTCTTTCCTGCGTTTTGTCAGGAGATTTATTCAGAGAGTAATGAGCTATGAAGGACCTGCGAGGCCCAAAGGCCCAGATGTGCTCCACTGCGTTCTTCCACTTGTGGCCCTGCAGCAGGGCCGCCAGCCGGGCCTTGAGGTCCGCGATGTCCTCCAGGGTCCGGGGGCTGACCTGGAGACTGCGTCCCTCTCTCAGGGACATGTTGACCTGCTCCAGGGTCCGCACCAGCTCAGAGCTCGCCTCCAGCAAGCGGGTCACCTCTGACACAGCAAAGCAAACAACTCGGTGGTTAAGCACGAATTGGGACAGACTTCCTTATCTTTCCATTACGCCTGTAGGCTACTGGCCAAGACAAGGTAAAGACAATTCAAATGTGCCGTTTTCCATTCATTATTAGAACAGTGTCCTAAAAAAACCCCAACTAAAACATTTTACGGCCACTTTCGTTGAGGTACGTCAAAACAATTACGTGGGGGGCGGGGGGCTATTGTAGTGGACGACTCCCGGCCAAAAGGTACTGGGTTCGATCCCCGTGCACACACGATGTACCTGTGGGCATCCTGAAACGAGATGCCTCATCATTCCCTATGTGCTCCCGAGCAGCGCGTACGGAAGGAGCCTCTTACCCTGGGGCAGGGGGCTGGCGCAGACCCCCACGGTGGCCAGCTTGTTGGGCGTGGTGAGGGTCACCAGGCCGCTGGGGTCCACGTGGAGCGTGTCGGACAACCGGCCCTGCGACGCATCTTCCTTCACCTTGGAGCAGGTCGAGTCCAAAGACACGGGGGAGGAGGCAGAGACAAGTCCTGGTCAAAACCCTCTAAATGTACCCTTTTCTTTGAAAGATGGACTTGTTTTACATCGATCTGGTGCTATCTGGAGACCAGAAACACACAGTTTTCATACATTGGCATTCAAAGTTCCTTGTTTTCTCTCCCTGCGGATTGCGTGCCAGCGTGATACTTGTTAAGTTGGAAAAACATCCACACGCACACCAGCTTTCTTTGATGTCCTAATTGTTTTATTCTGCTTACAGAAATATTCAATTGATGTAAGCCAATTTCATAGTACACTAGGCTTTAGCCGTTATCAATTCAGACTGGGTCAGGATTGCCTTCTCACCCGCACCTTCTGACACGCACGCACGCACGCATACACACACACACACACACAGTCTCACCTGGTGGATGATGGCCACCTTCTGCTGTCTGCCGAGCTCTTCGTTGACCATGTCTAGCTTGGGGGGACGCACCACCGTCTCCCTGAACGGAATGATGGGCTTTGAAGCGCTGATTTCAATTTTGGCAAACCTACAAAAACAAAGAAAGTGATGAGTGAAAATAATGTTGATTACCGATAGATGAGCACTCATTCAGGCTGCTACATTGATACTGTTTGTTTTCAGCGTTGATGCCACTGTGTTTACCTTGTGATCTCGAGCCAAATACTGTTGATTAGGATAGGAATCAATGATCTCAAGTCTTTCATAGTCAAAGTAATTTGTAAAGCAACAAAAGTAAGACAGAACATGGTGCCAACAGGAAATGTGCCAGAATTAACTGCCAAGAAAAGATAACTAAAGTTGAGGGCAAGAGAGGATAGCGATCTAGCAAGCAGGATACATTTAAAATAAGTTGAAAGCTATTTGGCAGTGGGCAAATTAATACTAATCTATTTTTTAAAACCCATCTGTATTTCGCCAGTCCTCTGGTCTCGAGAAAATAAGATGTAGATTTCAAAAGTGTCAAGCATAGAGGATTAAAAGTAGTATTGCGCTTGGCTGCTTCATATATGTATATATATATATATATATATATATATATAGAGAGAGAGAGAGAGAGAGATAGATAGATATATACATACGTATACATACGTATATATAAATATAATATATATATATATATATATATATACTGTATATATAATTCTATGTACATTATGAACTGCAGGAATTAAAATAATCCTCCCAAATTTCACACAGCACAGGGGAAGGCAGTGCAGAACAAGGGCCACTAATCCTCTAGTGTGTGACTGCCACAGGCACCCCGCATCCTCGCCGCCGTCTCTCAGTCAATAGCAGCATCGGCACACAGGCTGCGCAGACCGTCGCACACAAAGGGCGGTCTGCCCGTCTGCGTCCGCCCTTTCCCCCCCCCCCCCCCCCTCACTCCCACCCCCTAACGAGCATCGCGGGGTTAAATACGCACCCCCCCCCCCCCCCCCCCCCCCCACCCATCACTCCCCCCAGGTAGACTTGTTGGTACACAAACACAACGGGCCTCTGCGACAACAGTCGCCGGTGGAGCGGTCTCCCTGCGGTGGCTGGGCGGAGCGGCACACAGCGGAGAGAGAGAGAGAGAGAGAGAGCCCTGTTTCAAATGGCGCCCGTCCAAGTGGCACGGAGCGGGGGTCAACCGGGGGACAACACATGCTCAGGCCTCCGAGCACGCAGGGCGGAGCAGCCGCGGGCGGAGACGCTTCGCGGCGTACGCTACTTAGCTCGCCTGTGAGCGGGAGAGCAGGCAGTGAGCGGTGCGCGGTCTCGCCCCCCGGGGGGGGCCCCTTGCAACGCGACATTAGCTCGCTAAAATAGCCCCGCGACGACGACGACGACGAAGACGACGACGTCAGGCAAGCGTTTCAAATGAACATGCTGTAAAAATCGTCGTTAAAAAAACAAAAAAAAACAAAGTGCTGACGTAGCAGAAACCACTTTTTTTTTTTTCTTTTTTTTTTTAAGTGCCCACATTGTATACCCACAAGCTTAGCTTTTGTTTATTTGTCACGGACAATGTACAAAAATAATTACCGGCGGTCTCAAACAGAGAGGAGGAGGCGCATTGCACCGGATTACAGCGTACTGCTAATTTCCACCCGGCGGTCCCAGGGGAGACGTGACACATATCGGCCGTTATGTTGCAGTTGAAACACGCAACATGTAATAAACACGTTAGCGTAGCGACCGCAGCGCCGCAGGAATGTGCAGCCTACCCGTATCCAGCCTGTATCAGCGACGCCACATACATCGCTCGGTGAGATTAAGCCTGTGACCCACCGTCGACTGGCGGGGTTGGAGGCTAGCGGAAAAGGGGGTGGGGGGAGGGGGGGGAGGGGGGGAGGGGGGGGGGGGGCTGGCACACGCGGTCATTACAGATTAATTAGCAGGGCAGCTCTCTGTCTCGCTGCTCGTCTGAACCTGTGGCATTAAGAGTCCTGCACAGATGCTCCTCCGATGACCCCGGGGGTCACAAGGGTCTCGTAAAGACCTGTGTGTGCACGTGTGTGTGTGGGTGTGTGTGTCTGTGTGTCTGTGTGTGTGTGTGTGTGTGTGTCGGACTTGGACGACATCTTGATTCTGTCAAACAAGGTCCTGTCAACTGAAGGCAGAAACATACAGGGACGCCAGGCCCGCGCCCCAGCAGAAGCAACAGGGGACGTTTGGACGTGTAATCCCATTTAAAAGCCCAAAGCGTCAGGATGCACAACACGGAGAGGGGCTAATCCTGCTTCGCCTCGCTCGCGTCACCCATGCACCGCGTCTCCCTCCCTTCCTTCCCTCCCTCCCCCTTCCTCCCCCGCCCGGCGAGTTGTTATGGTGTCAGAAAGCAGGTCACCGCAAACAAGGGCAAGTTTCTAGGAAATTGCTCGAACTCGCCATCAGAACAGAAAGCCGTAGCCATAATAAGCTTGAGAGTACCGGCCTACGGTTGCACAACAGACCAGTGGAGGACACGCCGCGAGAAGGACGTGACCCGTACACAGAGTTTAAATGAGTTCAAGACCCATTTAAAACACAGCCCTTACACTATTGACAGATGAGGAGAACGGCATTGGACGAAAACCTCCTAATCGAATGCAGCACTACTTGGTTCCCATGGGAAAAGATTCACTCCTTCTGCAGGCTCGCTTGTTGTCCCGGGGCAAGTGGGCTTTATGAAATAGAGCCTCTTTATTCCAGAAAAACATTC
>JAXIVH010000005.1:13767030-13768542 GCA_036785325.1 Urophycis tenuis | reverse complement strand
CAGTGGACGCCTACGGGTTGAAAAAACACTGGTTGAATCATTTTGAAGCTATTTCTGCTAATTGTACAGGTGGCAGTAAAACGGAGCCAGAGAGTAGATCTTCAAAGGGCAAAGCAATTAGTCAAAATGTAACTGCAAAACGCATCAATAAGTATTTCAATCGAAATAAACGTACAAAAACATATAAAATCCATCCCACGTAACCACAGATGACCTCAGATGTCCATTCGTGAACATAGTATTTCCTATATATTCTCACCTTACATGAACTTATTAATTACATTGTCAGCAAGCTTTTAGATGAAGGCTCAGTGTTGCATTGACCTTTGACTTTCAGCAAACACTTCTCATTTCAGCGTCTGGTTTACTTTTTGAACTGCAATGTTGGTGACACCAATGAACATTGCATATTAGTTGTTCCTGCTGATAGGCTGAGAATTGCATTTGGTTTTGTGGCATCCTTGAGGTTTGATTTTAGTGTCGGGTTAGTCCTACTGTTGAAAGATGTGCCCTCAAATTACTCCATGAGTTACTATTTTCCCCAACTCCATTGGGAACATTGTGAAAACAGGCTTTTAAAGCTCTTCATCAAATGCCAAAGATAATGTATCTCCATGGAACCAAAAACCTATTTTGCTAAGTGGCTGCGAGGAAGAGAAAAGCTAACTAGATGAGCAACTGAATAACCCACACATGTTCTAACTAACTACACCCGCACATTACAAATATGTTGTCTCGTGCATGCCATATTTTAGAGTTCTGTATTACGCCCGTGTGGTCCGTGGTCTGTGGCTTGCGCTCTCAGACGGCAAACCGCAACTTCCACGATTCAACGCGTACGGCTCGTGTTCAACAGTCGTAATCGTTTTATTTTTTTTGGGGGGGGGGGGGGGGTGACGTTGGCTACAGCCTTGAAAGAAGGACCAAGGAATGCCTGAAACGACGTCGGTTTGTGGTGCGCTAACGGCGGTCCTGTGTGTGTGTGTGTGTGTGTGTGTGTCACTCAGATCTACATCCAGACCCGCAACCCGGCCAACCTCAACATGCTGATGGTGAAGAACGAGTACCCGGACCGGCCGCTGGCGCTGGAGGGCGCCCTGGGCAAGAGGAAGCACTACCAGCAGTTCCAGCCGGTGATCACCCCTGGCCAAGGGCTTACACCGTCCACTGGGACCAGGCCGCACCCGCAGAGGTCACCGTCTGGCTCATCAACTTCAACAGGTGGGTCAGAGGCCATGGAGGCACACACACGCACACGCACACACAGGCATGCACGCCCGCACGTGTGCACACACACGCACATACACACACACGCACACGCACACACATATGCATGCACGCCCGCGCTCGTGCACGCACACGCACACGCACACACAGGCATGCACGCCCGCGCGGTGTGCACACACAGGCATGCACGCCCGCGCGTGTGCACACACACGCACATACACACGCAAACGCACGCAGACACGCCCACACATGCGCACGCACACTCACACAAACGCGCAGACACAC
>JAXIVH010000005.1:13742030-13764530 GCA_036785325.1 Urophycis tenuis | reverse complement strand
CATTCTTGAATTAAAATACGACCCAGTTCTAAAAATATAGATAAACTCAAACGATGCAATGCATCGCTCAATAACACAGCGGGACTTTATCTTTCTAAACCTCAGCCTGGACTAAAACAAACCCTTTCCTCAAACACACACACTCTCTCTCTCTCTCTCTCTCTCTCTCTCTCTCTCTCTCTCTCTCCCCCTACTCTGTTTCCCGGCGCAGCTTGCTGTTCATCAAGGTGAAGGCCCACAACGACCGCGAGAGCTTCGCCTTCTGCTCGGTCAAGGGCTGCGAGAGGGTGAAGATCACGGCCGTCATCCCCAAAGGCAGCCCCCCAGTGACTGCATGGCGCGGGCGTACCCCCGGCACGCCGAGCTGCCCATGGTGGACGTGCCCATGCCCAAGAAGCTGCCCAACGCCAGGCTGGTATGAGAACGCACCGCACAGCAGAACTACAGGAAGGTTCATGGGGACTGGAGGGGTGGTGGGAGAGGGTGGTGGAGAGAGGGCGGTGGAGAGGGGTGGTGGAGAGAGGGCGGTGGAGAGAGGGCGGTGGAGAGGGTGGTGGAGAGAGGGCGGTGGGAGAGGGTGGGGTGGGGGTGGAGGGGGATGAGGGTGTGGAGAGGGGGTGGTGGAGAGGGTGGTGGGAGAGGGGTGGTGGAGAGGGTTGGGGGGAGGGGGTGTGGGGGGAGAGGGTGGTGGGAGAGGGGGTGGTGGAAGAGGGTGGTGGAGAGGGGGTGTGGAGAGGGTGGTGGGTAGTGGGTGGTGGAGAGGGTGGTGGAGAGGGGTGTGAAAGGGTAGTGGGAGGGGGTGATGAATGGTGGTGGAGAGGGGTGGTGGAGAGCGTGGTGGATGAGGGTGGTGAGAGGGTGGTGGAGAGGGTGGTGGGAGTGGGTGGTGGAGGGGTGTGGGGGGAGAGGGCGGTGGAGAGGGCGGTGGATGAGGGCGGTGGAGCGGCGGTGGAGGGGGTGTAGAGAGGGGGTGGAGGGTGGTGGTGAGGGTGGTGGAGTGGGTGGTGGAGAGGGTTGGGGGAGGGGTGTGGGGGGTGAGGGTGGTGGAGAGTGTGTGGGGGGAGAGGGCGGTGGGAGAGGGTGGTGGGAGAGGGGGTGGTGGAGAGGGTGGTGGGAGAGGATGGTGAAGAGGGTGGTGGGGGAGTGGGTGGTGGAAGAGGGTGGTGGAGAGGGTGGTGAAGAGGGTGGGTGGGAGGGGGGTGGTGGGAGTGGGTTGTGGAGAGGGTTGGTGGGAGAGAGGGTGGTGGGAGAGGAGGTGGTGGAAGAGGGTGGTGGGAGGGGTTGGTGGGCAGAGGGGGGCAGTGGGGGAGCTGGGGACCGGAGGGGATTGGTCAGGTTTTGCCACAGAATCAATCGATTCATTGGTCCACAGTTTAACTGTGTGATTGACGACAATTAATGTGAAAAAGCGATGGGCGTGTTGAGACAAAATCACGAGGAGCGGGTTCGGACGTGATCGTATTTACCCCCCTTGGTGCTTCAACCTCCCTCCTTCTCCTCAGCACACACCGGAACACTTCCTGGAGGTCAAATTGGAGTCGTACAAACCCCGGTTCTTCCACATCAAGGAGGACTTTGCCTACGTGAGGTGAAACTCTGTCGTCTCTCTCGTCTCTGCGTTTTAACAGTTGACCGTGAACGTCGGGTTGTTTATTTCATGACTAAACACAAGCGAGCCGACATCCGTGAAGGCCATCCTTGATCTTGATCCTCGCTCCTAATTGGCTGACTTAGGTGAACGGGCAAGAAGCTCTACCAACCAGAGGACGGGGTGATGCTGACCATAGTGGACGGCCACGACGGCAGACTGGTGGAGACCAGAGCTTCAGGAATGCCATACTGCAGGGCATCCCCACACAGCTGGACGCCCTACATCTCTGGGCTGGCCGAGGGGTACGGAGCCAGGATAAACAATGCATGTGTCACACACACACAACTTGTACTTGTAGGGGTCTGACAATACCATGAGGTCTCACATTCTCCCCCCCCCCCCCCCCCCCCCCCAGTGGGACTGAAGGGTTTCCTATTTGGGTTGGTTTAAGGGTTTTGGTTCCAGGATTTGGTTTTAGGTTCAGGTTTTCCTATTTTGGTTAGCTATTAGCTCAGTTGTAGCTCATGGATCATCATTGCAAAGGATTAGAAGGATTCTGGATTTGTTGCCATGATGAGGAACATTCATGATATGGTAGAATCAGAAACAACTATCTCATGGTCCAACGTGTTTATCGTGTAATTTAATATGAACTCTATATCAGCTACTCAAGTAGATGTGAAGTAATGATGTGTTCTGGTTGCTGATGTTTCTATGCTTTATTCCATGTCTGTGTTTCTGCAGTTCCATCGTCATCGTGACATCTAAGGGTCGGCTGGTGACCAGAGGAGCCTGGACTAAAGCCTTGGAGAGACTTGGCGTAGACAAAAGTTTGAAACTGAAAGGTAACCTTCATCTCAGCTCGGAATGACTAGATTTCGTCAACGACCTTAAAAAACTGAAAACGCATACACGTATCTGCTGTTTCACCAGATGCACACTAGGTGGCGGTGTTGCTGTAAGGTTCATGGTTAAGGGCTTCGTTTACATTACGCAAAAAACAAAAGAAGCAAAAAATAAGTAAGTCATTTGGGACGCGATTATAACCCGCTCTTTTTAAAAAAAATATATATATATAAAACGTGTGCCAATTATTTGCCGTATATCAAAATAACCAATCACTCAGTGCTCCCATGTGCTTTTGTATGTGCGTGAACATTTCGGGGGTACATGCATGTCAGCAGCCCGACGTGCTTTGATTGTGCGTTCGCATGTGTGTAGGGTGCACATGCCTCACCAGCAGGGTCTCTTCGGTAGCCCTTCCCCTCTGTGTTGCTCAACACCAGCACGGGGTCTCCTACAGCGCCTCCACTCAATCCTAAAATTGCACTGTTTCAAATGAGGAGGCCCACATTCCACACATACATCCCATATTCAGTCAGAGGACGAGTCGCTGACCGTGGGGGCTGCAATGGGTCAAACAAATGTGTGCACCGATTTGTATGTGTGTGTGTGTGTGTGTGTGTGTGTGTGTGCGTGTGCGTGTGCGTGTGCGTGTGCGTGTGTGTGTGTACGTGTGTGTGTGTGTGTGTGTGTGGCTTTGCCTGGGTGGAGGCTGAGAAAGTGACATTTGGGCCAATGTATGAGTAAATCTCTCTCTCTCTCGCTCTTTCACACTTTCTGTCTTGCTCTCTCGCTCTCTCTGCAATCTGATATCACAACCGCTGTTGCGACTCTTCATTTCCCTTGACTTTTTCTGTAGAAATCCTTCCCACTCTGCCTCATCTTAACCTTTGCAAAACAATGAAGGGAAAAAATATTTTGCTGCATTGAAAAATACTACTAGAATAATGATGGCAGGCAATGACATTCATGGCGGGGTTACTTCAGATTTTAAGCCACAGGTATTCATCATATTGCTGCAAAGTAAACTTGGTCCCAGGAGAATGGCTGGAAGCAGATGCTTCAAATGAGAGAGAGAGAGAGAGAGAGAGAGAGAGAGTGAGAGAGAGAGAGAGAGAGAGAGAGAGAGAGAGAGAGAGAGAGAGAGAGAGAGAGAGAGAGAGAGAGAGAGAGACAGAGACAGGGGGGGGACCCCCGAGGGAGGTATATGCATTTCCGTTACATGTTTTGGATATCGCTTCATCAAAAAAACTCCATATTTCTTTTCCTCTTGGTTGTGATTCTTCTGTTAACCGGACTGAGGCCTACACAGCTCACAGGAACTTAGAGACATTACGGGCTGGACGCCCGCCCATAACCATCGCACTGCCCTCCTGGTCCGGCTGCAAAACCGAGCAAAGAATGTACTGATCACTTTCTCTCTTCCTGCCCCTATTTCCCCCCCATCCCTCCGTCTGCAGACAAGCTGGTGCTGGTGGGCTTCAAGGGTCCGTTCCACCCCGACTGGGTGCGCGTCGAGGTGGCCGAGGACCGGGTGAAGATCCACCAGGTGCTGCCCATCCCCGTGGTGCAGAAGAACAAGCTATGAGCACCCTGGCACGTCTGGTCTCAGGGGGGAAGCGGGGCTACGGACTATATCGCTAATACTCACCACAGAAGCACGCACACACACACACACACACACACACACACAAGAGACATGGCAACGTGAACACGCACGCCTACATCGTCGACGAGACAAGGTCTGCGAAGCGGCACGAAAAATCACCACGGACCCTCAGTCCCGCCAACACCGCACAAGGGGTCACAGGTCACGGATTCTGGTGGGGGGGGATTTCAATATAGAGAACCGAAGCACGGCCGATATGAACTGCGTCTGCGCTACCTCCTCCCCCACCGCTACCCCCCCCCCCCCCCGCCGCCACCACCACCTCCACCACCTTCACCACCACCACCACCCCTCCGAGCCATCCCCATCACACACTCACTCACACTCACACACAGGGGAGGCGAGGCAGATAAGTCTCGCGGGCTACCGGGGCTAACGCATGCATATTACCGGCCCACCGAGCGACATCCACTGCTTGTGCAAATGTTTTTCTTTTTTTTTCTGTGTCGTGTAAAGAAAAAGAAGAAGAACAAGAAGACAAAAAATATATATATAACACATCGCCGTCGAGTGGTTTTTTTTCAGCTGTGCTTAGATTGTGGACTTGTTAAAAAAAAAAAAAAGAAAAAAAAGTTTTTTCAAAGTATGTGAAAACAAAGATAAAAAGAAAAAAAAAAAGTGACACCAAGAAACATTCCTTGTTTTGCATCCCCCATTCCACCCCCTCTAACACCCCATATGGAGTTGTGTCCCCCCCCCCCCCCCCCCCCCCCCCCCCCCCGCCCTCCCCCACTCCTCCCTCACCCTTCTCCCCCTCCCTGGTGCTCTGAGCACTGTGTTGACGTTGTCGTGATGTCCCCCACTCGTCCTCGCTTCATGTCAGTGTTTGCGGGTTCACCTTGAAAATTGATTTAAAAAAAAAAAAAAAAAAGGACGACGAAGACCGCAAATATCTCCGCGGGACGTCAACGCCGTCTGGCCAACGTATACGTGTGCAATTTTCCTCCGAGTTCAAAAAGCAAGGGAAGAGTGTTTGCTCAAATCCGGCATGGACGTAGAAAATAACTTGATGCTTTTCCCTTGGCCGAAATAGCTGGTCTTTTTTCGGAGGTTGTAGCAGTTAGTGTTTTGTATGTTGAATGTGTTTTTAAGATTACACAGATTGATAACAGAGATATATTTTATACTTATTTATTGTACAGACACAACGGATCCAAAATATAGAAGGGGCATCTTTTAAGTTTTAATGTATTCTTGTCCTATATTGTATGTAACAAAAGAAACGACATAACTCTACCTAACTGCATTCAAGCCAGCATATGGTACCCTTGGTATTGTTAATGACCTGTTTAATCTGTTCCAAATGGATGTGTTGTATATGTGACTTTGGCTTGTACAGTGATGAATCCAAACGACTTTAAATCCTGAAAGACAAAAAAAAGCGCCTTTTGTACAGAAATAAAAGATGGTAAATCAATCGAAATGCGTGTCGTTTCATCACTTGTGAGAAGAGAGCACACTGTATCCTTAACTGTCATTGCCCAAATTGGTTATTTCCTTCTAAATCAAAGCCCTTTTGCCCATTTCCTCTCAAATCATTGTGACAATGTTTTAGCTGCCTGAAACTTTAAGACATTTTGAATACAAATTGGATTCCTTCAGATGCTGGACAATTGGTTCCCAGCGAGTATGTGTATGTGTGTGTGTTGAGTGTGTATGGTATCGTCTATGTGTGTGTGTGTGTGTGTGTGTGTGTGTGTGTGTGTGTGTGTGTGTGTGTGTGTGTGTGTGTGTGTGTAAAGGGTGTGTCTCCCTGGCCCATTATAAATCATTGTGGAATGCTGTGCTCTGCTCACATGCTGAGGAAGTTATGGGGAAAAAAATGCCCAGTAAAAAAAAAAGGCCATTAACTTAAGGTCTATCTAACAGCTCATGTTTCCGCATTGCCCTCCCTTATATGGCTTCTGAACACTTCTGGAAGCCAACACTAAATCAGTTGGTCAGGAGGTATGCTGATTGCTGGTTTCCTCGTTTGTTTGCAGATAGAGCAAAAATAAATACATATCCATGTTCTTGAGCAAGGCACACATCATGGCCAAGCTGTTGTGGGATGTTGTGTTGCTGGTCAGTCACGAGGAAGTCACTTCCAGGCCTGCAAACCTTAACCTTGGGCCCAGTTCAATACAAATTAACTTGTTTAGTAATTTAGCAGACTGTTACTGCATAATCATTTATCTGAAACTTTCTATCCAAAGCAAGAGGCATCTTGCTCATGGGCGACTACTATAGACATTAGGAATCAAACTCTTTGGATGCGATTGTCAGATGCAAGATTTGATTTACCAAAAAAATATTTATAAAAACAATATTCACTGTTTAATTCGTTTTGGTTATGTGTAATGGCGACTGATGGTCCTAATAAGCCTAAGAAAAAGAAAGATATCAGGGACTACAATGATGCAGACATGGCATCATTGTGGACTTGTAGTCTTACTGAACAATGCCACAAGCCTGTAGACAGACAGTCTAGTCTTGTGGCATTGTTAAGTAAGACCTAAATAGAAGTGTATCTGAATTCACTTAGTCGTGGAAGATCCCCAGAAAAGGGCCACTCGCCTCCAACTGAAATAGCATGTGAAAACCTCACCTTCTCAAACCTTTCAGCAGAGAAAATGTACGTCCAAGTTAAAACAATCTCATTTCCTACGATGTTTTTTTTTTCTGAAATGGATCACAATAATGCAGATGTAAAGCAGAACCTGAAAAACTGACCACATTTAAAAAGTAAAAACAGACGCATTTATACAAAACAATCATTTTATCACTTGTTGAATCATAGCACAACAAATGTGAACAGAATAGTGCCATGTGGTGTACAACCTAAAATGTAAATGTAAAGAACATGGGAGTTTTTCTTCCAGAATAACACATCTGTACCATTAAACCATGAACAGCAAAAAATATCCCAGACAAATTGGAACAGAAGAAAGTATCAATGCATTATTCCCGTCGACAAAGCAAAGGCTACACTACCCCGCCCTGGGACAGACACGCCAAGTCTACGCTATGTGACCTACTAATGTACATGTGCATGTAAACGTGATTATAAAGAACATGAATTACCTGGGTGAAAAAAAAAGAAGAAAAAAGATAGCATTTAGAAAAGACAGCGTGCGCATCACTGCACCTGGAGAACGTGAACAATCAAATACTGATCCTGTGAAAGATGTGAGGATAAAACATTGACTCCTGTTCTCAGGGGTTGCCTATAGCAGACTGACTGGATTCTGCTGCTGCGGGGGGGGGTAATGCTTTATTTCACAACTGAATCATAAGTCAGCCGTGAAATGGAGAAACTCAAATAAATGGATAAGTCACTTGCTTTGAAGACCCCCCCCCAACAGATTTGGCAGAACGTAACCCTCGTCAGATCTACAGTAGTGAGAAAGAGGCACAGCTAAACCAAGATAACCCCGAGTCCTTTGAGTCTTCTGAAACACCCCCGTTAGAGCTCCTGCTTGTTGGCCTTGTTGCCCTGCAGGTCTGGCTGCTTGGACTCCTTTTTGCCCTTCTTCTTCTTCTTCTTCTTGGAATCCGCCTGGCTGGGCTCCTTGGCCGGGGCTCCCTCGGCCTTCCCAGCCTTCCCGGGGAACACCTGGCCCTCCACGGTGACGTCCAGGCAGCGCTCCTGGCTGACCAGGAAGTCCTTCACCTCCCAGGCCATGCCGCCGTCACGGAGCATGAAGATGGCCCGGTTGGAGCCCACCACAAACCTGGAGGCATGCAGACATGGATGTTGAGGCCCCGATACACTCTGCGTTAAATTCTCACAGACGCAATGGAAGTTTGTTTGTGTTATTAAACCAATAGCAATTGCAGCGACAAAAACTTACATTGGTTGTTCTGCATGGTAGAACTTGGAATATGTTCCTAGCGATCTCTAGTAATTCCTATGCAGACTGCAACTGATCTTTAGTGAGACAACTAGTATTACAACACACACACACACATTGTTAAACAAGTCAATACCTCTGGATGTCATAATTGGCATTGAAGAGACTGCTCTGCCAGAGGCTAGTGATCTCCTCGGTCTCCTTCTCAGTGGGACTTCCTGACACACTGGCAAAAACCATCAGAGTCCTCCCCTTCTTAGACATCTTCAGCAGATCCTCCGGCTTGGATGGGTCCACTTTAGAGAAATCCACGGGGGGCGGAGACCTCTTATGTTCAGGGAGGTCACCTTCCTCGATGTCGTCATCCTTCTGTAAGGCAGAGCAACTAGAGTGCATGAGTAAAATACATAATACATAATGTAAAAGAGGCTGGAAGTGGACAAGTGCTTCCTCATTTGTACAGGCTGCGTGGACTTGATGACGTGGTGTGACCAACGGAAGCCTCTTGTTCAACCGCCAGCGGGTGAAGCTAAGACAGACGTCACATTTTGTAGTTTAAACATGGAGAAAGTGTGCGACAAAACAGAGCTGAAATAAATTAATCTATTAAGAAATGCAATCAACGTTGAATCGTCATGTTTCATTTAAAAGAGCAGGTTTAAGATGAAAGTTGAGTGGTAGAAAAGAGATGCTTATGAGTCCATGAAACAATGTTTGTAGTCTTAACCATGTGTAAGATGCTTCACTATTCCTAAATACGAGGTCTGAAACCGTAGCATAATAAATAATCTTGTCTAAATAGTCTTGATGTAAACTCATGAAGTGAGTGTCATGTTGGTCCGTTAGCTCCCGGCTAGCTCATAGATGCATTTCGGAAGGGCTAAATGAAAACTGTTCACATCCATTACCTCCCATTCCTCCAGAAGACGAGCCATGTCTGCATCATTGTAGTCCCTGATATCTTTCTTTTTCTTCGGCTTATTAGGACCATCAGTCGCGATTACACATAACAAATGTGTGCAAAAAAGCAGCAGCAGACACTTCCACCTGAAGTCCGACGCCATGCTTACAGATGGTGCGCTGTGATTGGTGTGACACACTGTCACAAGACGGGAAGGGGCGTGTCCAGACGTCTAGAGGTGAGACACTGTAGTTGAGATTGTAGACAGACTTGAGACTCATATAGCCTACAAGACTGTATACAATAATTGAGATGCATGAACTGGATGATGATGACGATGATGATAATGATGATGAAGATGATGATGATTTGTTTTTATGTCTTCGAAAAATCTAACTTTTGAAAATGTTAGATTGTTGTTATTGTTTTGTTATTACCCCCTGCAGGATAAACAAATGTAACTTTACATAATTTGCCTTTTCGTTACAGGCCTATGCACCTTTTCAGGCGGTTAGTATGATCAATCTGAAGACGAGCTTTTAGACAGAGGACATTGCACTAACTATGGCGACTAATTATTTTCCAAGGTACTTCGACCTTAACATCATGGAGTGTGTATGTGTGTTTATAAGTGTGCTCTGGAGTACGTGCATTTTCGCTTCTTGCCTGTATGTTTCTACAATCTGAAAAAAAAGTGATGTCCCTTGGCTATAATTTAGTTTGTTGCTGTAACGTAGCCTATTATATTCTTGGGCAGTGTATCTGCTGTGGTCAGCTTCTGTACTCTATCGTTCTGGGCAGTCAGAACGGAAACGGACCGCACCTCTCCAGGACAAGGACAAACACATCCTCCGTAAACAGCTTGGAGGAAGAAAGTCTCTCTCTCTCTCTCTCTCTCTCTCTCTCTCTCTCTCTCTCTCTCTCTCTCTCTCTCTCTCTCTCTCTCTCTCTCTCTCTCTCTCTCTCTCTCTCTCTCTCTCTCTCTCATATTTCACTCTGAAGCAACCTCTTTTACATAAACACCGATGCGTTCAGCTCTGTTACTCTGAAAAAACGACATTGATGTGACACCATGGATTGATTATTCAACATAAATCTGTTACAGTTTTTTTAGATGCTTGTATATAAATACTTAATAGTGGACGGACGAGCTTGGCAACGAATGAAGGCTTTGAAAGGATACGCATCAATAGGCTACACCCTTGTTGGCTGTGCTATAAATATCCTGCCGGTGTATTCCTCTGATTGTTCTGACGGCCACTGTTTGGTGCGCTCTCTCTGAGGAGGGCGAGCAGAGAAAAGTCCTATCTGTTTCCTCCTCAGCCTACTCCGCCCAACAATGGCATCATGGCCTGTGCAGCTGTGTCTCCACATTGACACAAACATTGTTGTCCTAACAATAAGAGCGATAGGCGTTCCCACAATATCGTTTTTGTCTTCATGGTTGCGACAATAAAATTAAAGAAAGCTAAATTTTAACTGTTTTCGGTCTTGGTCACAATGATTAAATAGTTCAGAGGTAAAATAACTTCTCTGCGCATTTGTCATGAACACTTTCTAACACCTTTGTATATTAATGTCAACAAGACAAATACAAGCTATTTAAACGCCAATGTTTAGTGTCTATATGTCTAGAAGACATTTTGAAGTGGAATAGTGGGCTACTTATTACAAGTAACTGTAAGCCTACCAAAAAGTGTAATCAGGGTCTGGGTCATTCAATTGCACAGTGAGTGACCAGTGACCACTACGTAAACTTAACGAAGGACCCCTCCCACACTACAAATCCATTGGCTCGATTTTATTCCTGACCCGCCCCTTTTATCTTTCCTGATTGGACAATATGCATTACGTCATTCCTCCACAAGGGCGTCGAATTACGTCGCCGTTAAATCACTTGATTCTGGGCTAAACTAGTAGAGCAACGTATTGGTCGGTCGGTCGGAATTTATTTTTCTCAAGGTATCAACTGCCACAGTCTGTAATCTCACAGTGTCGACTACTACACAACTGTGTCTTATTGTGTGCGACGCATTTCTGTATTATAATTCACGCACATTGAATGGATGTATTAAACAGTTATTAATCCATACTCGTGCGAATGCAATTTCAGCACATAGGCCTACTAAAACATTGTTTTAGCTGCCATCTTCAACACATTTCCAGGGAGATATTTATCTCCCAATGTGTAAAATATTCAATCTCAAATCATACGATTATAATGCATATAAACCTGTTGCAAATTATACAACATCATTTAATATCATCAATATTAATTATGTACAACTCCAACTCATGATATAAGAGGTATTAATAACTAGACCATATCGTAGTTATATAGTATAATAATGCTTTGAAAATATTCCATACCAACTATCTTTTTGTGACTTTCCTCTTTCCATCCCTAGTCACAGCGGATACACAACTTCTGAATTGTGGTGCGGCGTGTCGTAAAACAAAAACTTTACATGGCGCTGCCTGTACGGCGAAAGGCGCCGCTCTCCAGCACTATGACCAAGTAGCAGCGGCAAAAGTGTATTTTATCTAACTTTTAACTTTATTGGCGAAAAACAGGTGTTTCGCCATGGCTATTTCATCATTATGATGAATAGAAAAAGAGCCCGTAAGAACAGCCACTGGATTTTTTGCTAGACGCTAATTTTAGGAAAAGTGCGTTTTTGGGGTGTAACTTTGCCCGTACACACCGGTAGTTGAAACGCACCCACGTCGGTCGGGGCCTCGGGAAAGGATGTCTCATCATGGCAGAGGGATCGCTCAGCCCCTGGAAACACGGTCTAACACGCAGGGAGGGACCTCATCCCTCAACTCAACACGAGCGGTTCAACCACGATGAAGCGGCGTGTATGACGGACTACTTTGGAAGTGACTGAACGGTTTTGACGTGCGCGGTGGTGCTGAGACACTGGGGGGGGTTGAGTTTGGTGAGCAAAAGGCCACCCTTGTGTCTGCTCTCTGGTTCTGCTTGCAAGCGAGCGAGCCGTTCAAACTGCGACCACACCCTCCTGCTTCCTGGTACTGCACGCCGTGTAGCGGGAGCGGCGCACGGTGCGACTTTCGCTTTTTTTTTTAGGGGGGGGGACCACCGTTGTCTTCTTCATTTTTTTTTCTCTCGTGGAGGGACTTCGGCCCGTGACATTGAATGTTGGACTTCTACAAACAAACACACCCCGTGGCAGAACAGAAGGTTATGGATCCCCAAACCCACCACTACCTACACAGGATATGCGGGTGTGCACACTCCTCTCTCGAGTTAAGATGAAGAAGGCGTGTGGACAATGCCCGTGGAATTAAGACTACCCGACGAACTACTTTCTGATACTGGATTGCGTATGAAAAAGAAAAGATTGAAAGTCGTCGGGAGTGGTGTCTTTTCCAGGACGGTTGCTCATAGTGGATTTACTAGTGGAGGACTCATGAGATGATGGTGCTGGAGTGGAGCAGTCTAGCGGTGAAAAGAGACCCGGGCTCGGGTGGCGCCCGGTTCATAACAAGCATGACTCTGTTTCTCAGTCAACTTAGGCCGATCAAACTCATTGGGAATAACTTTGATAAGTACTCGGTGCTGTTGCGTCCTGCTTGCTCCAATGCAAGTAGACATACAATAGTTGTATTGATAACGGCATTGTAAAAAGAAAAACAAACACAAAACAGAGAAGCTGAGACAGGTCATCTGTTGGGAATGTATCCCAATCAAAAACGGTAATGAGATATTGAGGCTTCTGTTTCTCGCCTGCACTTTGCCTTGTATGTAGAAGGCGCTTGAGGAGCACTGATATGTGATCAGTTACAACCTGTGAATTGGCTTCTTTCACAAACACGTGGGACAGCAGATCCTTTTTTTTGTGTGTGTGTAATTTCATTTCCAGGGCATTTCATTTGTAAACACAAAACCAAATAGTTTGTCACACTGATGATTGTATAATTGAAGGGATTCTATTTTCTTAATTTTTTTTTCGTTTTTGCTATTGTTAAACATCTAGTGTCTAAAGAGCAAAACAGTTATGCTACGGGGATATGGAATATTGTAGAGTTGGCCGTATATCTTGTTCGTTTCAATATTTCAAATGTAGCGAGAAAATTACTCAATTACAGTGGGCTCTCACTAGATGTTTACATTAAGAATACATGTCCTGTCTGTGGATACATAACACAAGGGGGCTCACCTACACTCTGAAGGAAATCAAAGAAGACCAGTTTGGCCAGTTTAATATTTAATTTCTTCAATTCTGTTGCATTTCCTCATCTTTTTCGAAAAAAAAAGAAAAAGGTCTTAAGCAAAAGAATGCGGGGTGCAGCACACGGAACTTCCAAGTAAGCCGAACCCCTCCCCGCTAGGGCAGTTTCATCCCCACCTGCCCACTCCCCCAGCACCCCCACCTCCCTCCCCCTGCCTCCCCCCTCCCCCCTCCTCCCCCCCCCCCCCCCCCCCACACTTCGTCCTCCTTTTATTATTATGGCTAGTGGCGGCTCGGGCAAGTCAGCCAGCGACGGATCGAGCAGCGCGCCGAGCGGCAGCTTGCAGCAGCGGAAGAGGCTGTCCTCCGTCTGTGACATCTGTAAGGGCAAGATGCAGCTGGTGGCCGACCTGCTGCTGCTGTCCAGCGAGACGCGGCCGGTGATGAGCTCGGAGGGCGTGGCCGTGGCGGAGACCTTCGAGCAGTGCCGCGACACGGTGATCGCCCGCACCAAGGAGCTGTCCATCCTCACGCACGACATCCAGAGCCAGCTGAACATGGGCCGCTTCACCGAGGTGGGCGACCGCCTGCTGGAGATGGGCGACCTGGTGGTGTCGCTCACCGAGTGCTCGGCGCACGCCGCCTACCTGGCGGCGGTGGAGACGGCAGGCTCGCAGCCCTGCCAGCCGGGCCTGGTGGACCGCTACAAGGTGACGCGCTGCCGCCACGAGGTGGAGCAGAGCTGCGGCGTGCTGCGGCTCACGCCGCTGCCCGACCTCACCCCGCAGCTGCTGCTGGAGCTGTCGCAGAACATGTCGGCCAGCCTCAAGACGCTGACGGACGCCTCGTCGCTGGCCAGCGAGCGCTCGCGCGACCGCTTCGCCAAGGAGCAGTTCAAGCTGGGCGTCAAGAGCATGAGCACCAGCGGCACGGCGTTCCTGGCGTGCGTGCGCGAGGTGAAGAACCAGCCCAGCGAGCTGACGCGCAACCGCTGTGTGCTGTTCAGCGCCGCGCTGGTGCAGGCGGTCAACGCGCTGGTGGGCTTCGCCACCGAGCCCCAGTTCCTGGGCAGGGCGGCCAGCGTGTCCGGCGAGGGCAAGGGCGTGCAGACGGCGGTGCTGGGCGGCGCCATGAGCGTGGTGTCGGCGTGCGTGCTGCTGACGCAGGGCCTGCGCGACGTGGCCCAGCACCCCGAGAGCAGCTCCAAGATGGCCGACTACCGGGAGCGGCTGCGCAACTCGGCGTGCGCCGTGTCGGACGGCTGCACGCTGCTCTCCCAGGCGCTCCGGGAGCGCTCGTCGCCCAGGACACTGCCGCCCGTCAACTCCCATTCTGTGAATTAGTTTAGAGAGAGAGAGAGAAAGGTAACCAGCGCCTGAGTTATAACCCACCTCCACCGCCCTCCCTCCTCTTCCTCTTCTGCGGCGATACCAAAGAGACGTGCTTGGTCTGGCCCTGGGTTCGTCAGGTGTTTAGAAGAAGCAGAGCAGTTGAGGAAGGCAGACCCACCCCCACCCCCCCACCCCAGGGTCCAGGCTTTCGGACACGTTGGAGTACATTAAACCGACGGTTGAAGTTGTTTTTTTTTCTTAGAGCACAAAAAAAAAAAAAAAACCCACCAACAGTTGCAAAGGTGTTGCGTCGCGCTGGATGTGACCAAAAAAAAAAACCAAACAAACCTTCCTCAAGTAAAAAGAGGACCGCCCCCCTGCCGCTCCCCGCAAGGCAGCCCGGTCCACGCCGGTCGCGCCTGGCTTGCGCTAGCGCGACGGCTAACGTTTCAGAAACCCTAAAATGTTTACCTCAGTTTTCCAGACCTGGTGAAAACAACAGCGTTGATGGATGGATGTAGCCTTGACGTGTAAACCTATGGCGGGGTGGCCCCGTACGAGCGCTCGCACGCACGTCCACGGAGTTTGGGGGAGATGGCGTCGACTGTGCTTTGGGTTCTTTTTTTTTGTGTTTTTTTTTTTTCCGACGAGTGTGAATTTTCAAAGGGTGGTAGCTGCTGTGAGAGTGTGTGTGCCATAGGTTTTACACTATTTACCGGACTTCCAATAGTATTTTAACGTGTCTCTTCTGATCATGCATGTAAAGGAGTATTTATTTCAACTATTAAAATGATGTTTCTGATAATGACGTTTGTCATTGAGTAGTGTCTTGTCCGAGGATAATTTATTTTTGGTTTATGGTGTTATCAAAGCAAATTCCCCTTATCCTTTTGAAAGTGTATTGGATCATTTTGGGACAGGATGGTGCAGTTACTGGGTGGTTGACACCCTGGACTCCCAGACAGAAGGTTCTTGGTGATAGCAGTACTGGGTTCCATCCCCAATGTCCACAGCCTGTAGGCACCATTGAGCAAAATGCCTAACCAGTACAAACAAATAAATGGTCAAAAATAGTCATATTTGAACATAATTGAATGTGTGGCGCTGGTAACAGAACAGAGATACAAGTCCCTTGTGTGTGAACAGTGTTAAATAATGCATCCCACTCCTCCTTCTGTTACACAAGTTCATCATAATGCTACACCGATGGGATTCATTTGGTGTTAATTATAGTAATCAAACATGCTTTGAGCACTGTTTCCTGTTCACCCTACCACCACAAAGTATCAATTGTAAATTCACTTGACTGTTGATCTCAGAGGTGTTTGTGTTCCCCATAAAAATACAGTCCAGCCGATGTGCAGCCAAGTTGCAGAAGTGTCACCGGGTAATCAGCCATCGTCTCACGGTGCCCCTGCTCTCATGCCCTGACCGTGAATATTGTGTTATTGAATAAGTGACGGAGCTCACGGCGTCGTATGTGGGTTAATTATTTGATCGGTGGCCATCTGAGAGATATTTGGCTGCATGTTGATCTCTCCTCAGTCCACACCACCCTGGTCTCCTCTGTGGGCTGCCCTCTGCTAACACATTCCTGGCAGGCCCCTGGCAGATAACATGGGCATGGCGGAAGACTGGAAGGCTACTATCTTCCGCTCCATGACCCAGCCCACGTAGAACAGTGTGTCTCTGTGTGTTTCCCCGGGGCATAGACCCCACTCAGCCCAGCCCGGGGCGTCTCCTCAAGCGGGCGTAAGCCCGGGGCCTCCACAGAACCGACGGCATTCAAATCCTGCTTTAATGAAAGTGTATTGTGTTGAGACGTCCTCCACACTGCTGTATTATGAGGGGAGTTCATTCAAAGCCGGTACAAAGACAGCACATGTAAGCCTGTTGGAACGCTACAAGAGGTTAACCGAGTTAGGCTGCCATTGTTATGTTTCTGTCAGGTATGGAGATAATGCCATTTAAATGCCGAGGAGGGAATCTGCTATCCCACGCTTTTAGCCTTTTAGCAGATAAATAACCACTACATAAACCAATTGCACACCAAATATAAATGGAAGGGGATTAACCAGAGTTTCTCTGTTAAAGTTTTTGTTACTCAAACCCCTTAACTGGACTCTCTAACTTAGGTCAAGTCAGATGTTGAGCAATGGGAACAGGAGGGCATTAATAAATAACTACTACACAAATACTACAGTTAAAAGGGGATGACCTGCTGCTGATAAACTGCCAATCTGATTATAAAAAGAACTGTAAATTGGAGAAAGGGGAATTGAAACATTTCTACACCATGGATTTTTTGGACTGGACATCACATCAAATGTGTAGTACAACGTAATATAAGCGTAGTATAGTGTGGTCGATGTGTTTCAGTGTTGTAATGCAGCCTGGTTAGACCGCCGGCCCACGGGTCATCCAGACTGTGAGCCCTTGAAGACCAGCCCAGTGCGCTCCTCTTGACCTTGCATTCTTTGTCCCCACCAGCACCCGTCGAATCCAAAACTATTAGCCAGTAACAGGAAAGCTATCGTCCCTCCCGCTATCATGAGCCATTTCCTCCTGTGTCGCGAAACGCCGCGGGCCTTGCTCTGAGCAAGGTGTAGCCCGTTTCCTACCGTGGAGCTGGGAGCCGTTTGCCTATCCCGCGCAATCTTTGACCTTTAGCCTTATGGAAGAGCAGCGGCCGCTTTACCAGCATTGACGACATGGCTTCCTCACTTGTTGACTGAGGGCAGGATGCTCTGCCGGAGGGCTCTGACACACAGACACACGCACGCACGCACGCACGCACGCACGCACGCACGCGCACACACACACACACACACACACACACACACACACACACACACACCCACACACATACACACACACACACACACACACACACACACACACACACACACACACACACACACACACACACACACACACAGTACATGACAGCTGGCAGCCATGTATGTCTGTGTGTGTCGTTATTACTCCCCAGGGAGCAATTGTCTTTCTTGTGTTATTTGGGGTGACATCGGCACATCTGTGCGACACCAATGGTTATGGCTCAAATATAACGTGGAATTATGATTATTGTAGTAGATTGGGGGACTGTGGTTGACTACCAGCGGAAAAGGACTGGGTTCAATCCCCTGGCCACAGCCCACCTGTCGGAATCCTACAGAAAAAGATGTCTTTCAGCCACGACCTGGTCCTGCCCTACCTGTTGAATATAGATATATTAAGCACATTGATATGGCAATCTCATGATTACCGTATGGTGTGTATTACAATCTGCAAGTTAAAGGAAATGACCCCACTTCGCAGATGTTTCTACTGACTGCAACCATATTTAGATTTTGAATATTGTGCGCATTGATATTGCAATACGTTATGCTGTTTCCTGTAAAACTCCTACTACTCCTACTACACAGAACTACAGATAACTACACAGAACTACATGTAATTTCACAGAACTACAGAGAACTACATATAACTACAGATAACTACACAGAACTACAGAGAACTACAGATGACTACACAGAACTACATGTAATTTCACAGAACTATACACAGAACTACAGATAACTACACAGAACTATGGAGAACTACAGATGACTACACAGAACTACAGATGATTACACAGAACTACAGAGAACTACAGATGGCTATACAGAACTACAGATGACTACACAGAACTCCAGATAACTACACAGAATACACCTTGTGGCCCTGCATTCCGCGCAAACAAGCCGAGCCAGATCTGAGCTGCGTTGCCCGCGTCACTGCCTGTTAGGCGTGAAGCCGTTCCCATGGCAGCACTCACCGATCTCGTATTCATTATTTATAGATTCGGTTGGATCAAGTGACAACAAGGAGCAAGGTGGCCCTGTTGCCATCTGCCTGGTCATACAGAGATATAGTGTGACAGAACACAGCAGCAACACACACAAGACAGAGTTGTTGTCGTGCACGTGACTGTGTGTGTGTGTGTGTGTGTGGTGTAAACACAGAGTACACATTGGGTTTTTAATTTGGGATTATGGATTAGTCTTTCGAATCGGTCAGGTTAACTTCTGCCACAATGCCATGAAGCAAATCTTTGTTTGATGCTTGTGGCCAAGGAAGCAGGAAAAGGAAGTTATTTCCCCTTATCCAGGGACAAGGGATAACCTCACGGCTAGACAATCTAGGAAAGGCACTTTTTAAACACTTGGCTTAGCTCTGTCCACACAGATAAGATATTAATAATGGCATTGCAGCTCAGTTTCCAGCGTCATTTAAACATAGCTGAAAGATAGATGCATAGCTAGGGACTAGGGCCAAGTCTGGGATAAAATAAATACTGAGTACACACACTCACTCAAACGGGTGCTGGGAGTTATTCTTATATAGCACTGCACTTAAACTGTAACCTCCGTTAATAGGTTACCATTCCACACGTGTAGAACGTCTTAATTCACGTCGCATTCGAGACAAATCGTGCTCAATGCAGGGGGAAGATGGACTACTTGAGTGGTTGGTGTGGCGGCTGTGTTTACTGCAGGTGAGAGAGATCTGTATGCTGTTCTCGGCGCGCGCTCTCTCCGCAGGAAACGCCCACCGTTTTAAAGTCACACACCGTGGAAACTTGGCCACCAACCCGGGCCCATGTTTACTTCCACTCAGGCCACCGCCCCACCACCCCGTCCACCGCCCCACCACCCCGTCCAACCCCCACCACACGGCCTTACTTGGCCTGCACCAAGGGGGCCGAAAATCTGTGCCGTGTGTCTGAACTTTGACCCCCGGCTCTTTAACCGAAGCCACGGTCTCCTATGGCCACACCCTCTCTCTCTCTCTCTCTCTCTCTCTCTCTCTCTCTCTCTCTCTCTCTCTCTCTCTCTCTCTCTCTCTCTCTCTCTCTCTCTCTCTCTCTCTCTCTCTCTCTCTCTCTCTCTCTCTCTCTCTCTCTCTCTCTCTCTCTCTCTCTCTCTCTCTCTCTCTCTCTCTCTCTCTCTCTCTCTCTCTCTCTGTGTCTCTCTGTCTGTTTTATCACTAGTGCGGGAGAGTGATTGGTGTCCAGCAGAATGTTCAAAATCCCAGGAGTCCCAAAGGTCTTCGTGTTGGGGATGAAGAAACGGGCGAGTGGAGCAGAGTCACTTTGTCCACACAACTGGCACCCTCCCATTTCCAACCACATCGTGCGCCACAGTTTGCAACACACACACACACACACACACACACACACACACACACACACACACACACACACACACACACACACACACACACACACACATAACACACACACAGGCAGAATACAACACATTCTACAGGACACTCTCCCACCATTCCCATGTCCATGACCAAATCTACCACACCCTGTTTTCTATTGTCCCCCCCTACTTCACCCAGCACTGTAACACACACACACACACACACACACACACACACACACACACACACACACACACACACACACACACACACACACACACACACACACACACACACACACACACACACACACACACACACACACACACACACACACACACACACACACACACACACACACACACACACACATTCATTGTTTAGACATGACCAAAAACTCAGAGCCACCTGCTGCTTTGACAACCCAGAGGATGAAGCCAATCACACCCTTGACTTCTGTGGGAAAGTGTGTGTGTGTGTGTGTGTGAGAGTGTGTATATGTGCAATTCGAGAGTAAGTGAGTGTGTAGCGTGTACTACGGTATGTATGTGTGAGTGTAGCGTGCATGCGCGTGTCTGCGCGTGTGTATAGATTAGGCTACGTGTGTGTGGACATTTCTGTTCTCCCACTGGTGTGTGAGCACATACATATATCATCGGGAATCGTCAAGCAGTGCATTGTGGTCGTGTGTGTGTGTGTGTGTGTGTGTGTGTGTGCGTGTGGGAGTTTTTCTTCTCATCTCTACTTCCTCTGGACTACAGACTCAATCCCCCAGGTGAAGGGTGGGCTGACACCAGAGCTACCAGAGCAGTGAAGCAGACAGCAGCAGCTCTTGTTGCAGAAGGTATCAACAGAACTTAGAAAGCATCCAGTCTCAGGTTACCCACTACTGAACTATCATGACTCAGGGATGTAAAAAAAACAACATAAACATGATCCTTCTTACCCTCTGCACAGTTCATTTCAGCCCATCCCGTTGGTTTTAGGGTGAGGAGCAAACTCCTGAACTTGGCTTGATTTAGTGGGGAATCTGGAAGAACAGACATTCACACTTGCACAAGTAAGGCTTTTGCATTTGGAAGCTTATAGTGGAGTCAAAAGGAGACGTGGAACACACCATTTCTGGACTTAGTTAGATTTGGAGGTGAAGTGCAACCAACAGGGGGGGGGGACCTCCCTATAGAATGAATATGGTAGTGGGCTCCAAATTGAATGAGGTCCATAGAACACAATGTCAAACATATATTCAGTATTTTAAAGTTCAAAATCATAGTTTTAAAGCCGCCTTTCCTAAGACACTGACAATGTTAATTGGTAATTAGTATCTCCCATTAACTAAAAGAGCTGACGTACTGAGGGTCTATCTTCACTCACAGAGGGCCCAAACCTCAATGACACGGGGAGGGATAGACATGTGTGTATGTGTCTGTGTGTGTGTGACATCTGAAAAATAGATATCAAAACATTTTGAAAAATATAGACGTCTAACAGATATAAATATTGATGTCCATAAAACGATTTGACGTCTAACGGATGTCATTAAAAAACATCTTATGTCTGGTTTGGTTTTAGGGTTTGGTTTCGGGTTTATGTTTTAAGGTATAGTTTGTGGTTCTAGGGTTTGATTCTCGGGTCAGGGTTTCCTATGAGTGTTAGGGCTGAGGGTTTGGATCCTGGGATGGGCTCCCAGGGCCCCTGAAGCCCATGGGGTTCAGGTTCCCATGTAGACCAGTCTTCAGACAGGGCTTACAGTCCCAGGACGAACCCCCGGGGGTCAGTGTGGTACAACCCCAGGAGGGCCTTGGACAGGATCCGGTACGAGGGCGGGGCCCACAGAACCAGGACAGGCCACTAGGACCCCCAGGGTCACAGGACCACCGTTCTTTTAACCATGAAGTAAGAATGTGTTTTTGCAGTTTACTGCTCCTGTTTGGGAAACAATTATGATTTGACTTCTCTGAAATGCTCAAGTGTTGAAATGTGCTGAATTTGTTCATTTCTACACTATGTCTCTATAAATACATTTTGAGATTTCTGATACAGACAATTAATAGATTTCTTGACATTGGTGTGTACATGTACTAACGTCCCTTAAACCACTCAGATGGGTTTCAGTGTAATTCACAGTGCGTTCAGAAATCTGGACAAACCGGTCAGCTTCTTAGATTCTAAACAGGATATTCAAAATGTTTGGCACATTGTGACTCAAAAAATAGATTGTAAATCTAAACCATTACAAGTTAACAAGACTTAAGAAGAGGTTCTACATAGAAAACAGTATGTGTGTGTGTGTGTGTGTGTGTGTGTAGGCTAATGTGAACCAGCAGTGAACCCTCTCTCTTCTGGGAACATTCACAGGGTGTGATGTCATCATTTCTGGTCTTCTGCACAAAACTTCTCAAATGCATTTATCCAAATCATGCCAATACCAGTGATATAAAAACTGACATCCAGGCCTCTGTATACCTCTTACACTGGTGGACTGCTGTTACTTTAAATATAATTATTTTAAAGTTGAAGTGCGTAGAATTCGGTGGCATGTAGGGGGACACAATTGGTAGAAATGTATTGTAATATTCATAAGTATGTTTTAATTAGTGTATAGTGGGGGGGATTCAGTTGGTTGAAATCTGCAACTTCACGACTAGATGTGACTCAATACTACACACTTCACCTTTAACAATGAGACACAGTGATAATAATTCTAATTCTTGTTGGTTGAACCACATAACTATGACTACATTCTTAGGAATTGCTGCGTGTGTACTCTCTACAATTATCTATAACATTGACTGGGGATTGCAAGATGTCTTGACCTTACACTTTATATTTCTCTAACGAGCAAACTTCCAAAAACAATTTTGTGAAGGCAGTTGCCACATGTGCAACATGGAGAATACACTTTCAGTTATAGCTGGGGATATCTACATGTGGCCCAGGATG